>VZTE01003427.1:409730-434042 GCA_013397775.1 Eulacestoma nigropectus | reverse complement strand
TGTGACGCCCCCCCCCCGCCGCGCCGGGCCCGGCGGTGCCGATGGGGCCCTGTCGCCTCTCGTGGTCGCTGCTGCTGCGCTGCCGGCGGGCGGCAGCGGCTCTGGGCGCGCCCCGGTGCTGCCCGCTCAGCGCCGCCGCTCCGCTTCGGGCTCCGCTCCGAGCCCCCCTGCGCCCGCCGGGCACGGGCGGCGGAGCGCCGTGGAACGGGGCGGCGGGCGCCGGCGGGGATGGAGAAGAAGAAGAGGAGGAGGACGAGGCTGCGCTGGAGGAGCTGCTGGGCCCGTCTCCGCTGGCCCCGGGGCCCGGCGCGCAGCGCGTTGCCATCGTGCACCCCGCGGTCAAGTGGGGCCCGCAGAAGTCGCCGCTCACCACGGGTGCGGGGCTGCGGGGGGCGGGCGGGTCCCAGAGCGCTAGGAGTACATCCAAGGGATTTGGAGTGGACTGCCCTGGGAGGTGGAGGAGTCACTGTCCCTGGACGTGTTTAAGAAAAGACCGATGGTAGCACTCAGTGCCATGGGCTGTTGACATGGTGGTGTTCGGTCACCGGTTGGGCTCGATGATCTCAGAGGTCTTTTCCAACAGAACCGATTCAGTGGCCAGTGCCGCTAGTGTGAAGTGGACCCGCTCTTACAGCGGTGAAACCGCGAAATGCGGCTTGCGAAGTACGAGCTTGGATGGAAGGTCTCGGTCGCTCTTTCCTTCTTTGGCAACTTCTTAAAAGACAAGGAGCTGTCAGTGAGCGTTGGCAGACCTGTGCTTTGACTTGCAAATCACGCTAACTGTGTTTTGGACGGCAAAACGCTTCAGTGCAAGGTTGGTCAAGGAAACAGCCGGGTGTCCCCCTTTATTAGCACAATATTAATTGCCTTCAGCCATCAACCGTGCTGCCTGCCCTGGTGGGCTGGAGTCCCTTGGCCTTAGGCTTGCTCAGAAGTTGGCTGAAGAGCAGCAATACTCTCCTGTCCAGAGAAGAGAGTGCAGTGAAGATGAAGTCTTGTATAAATCCTCTCAGGGACTTAACTGCTTTTATGCAGTTACTTAGTGATGCAGTCACCAATAATTAATTCCTCTAAAAGGAGTTTTTTTAAGACTACTATTAGATTTCTCTCAGAAATCCTCATAACTAGCTAGTATATATGCATTAATCACACACAAAATACATTATGAACTTGCTTTCTTTGAACACTTCTCTAATTATAAAGTTGAAATCTTGTAAATTAGCTTTTTGTGTATGGAATCATAGAATGGTTTGGCTTGGAGGGAACCTTTAAATGGTTAAAAATCTAGTCTGACCCCCCCCCCAGCAATGAGCCAGTACATCTTCCACAGGACCAAGTTGTTCAGACCCCTGTCCAACCTGTAAACCAGTGTTTACAGGGAATGTTTACAGGACCACCACCTCTCTGGGCAACCTGTTCCAATGTGTCACCACCCTCACTGTAAAAAATTTCTTCCTTATATCAAATCTCTTTGTTTAAAACCGCTGCCTCATTTTATTGCAACAGATCTTGCTAAAAAGTCTGTCCCCATCTTTCTTATAAGCCCCTTTGACGTACTAAAAGGCAATAAAAAGGTCTTCCCAGGAGCCTTCTCCAAGCTGGACAACCCCAACTCTCCCAGCCTTTTCTCACAGGAGAGGTTCCACCTGTCTGATCACCTTTGTGGCTCTCCTGTGGACCTGCTCCAACAGGTCCATGTGCGTCTTGTGCTGGGGACCCCGGAGCTGGCTACAGCACTCCAGGTGGGGTCTCACCAGAGCAAGCAGAGGGGCAGAATCACCTCCCTTGCCCTGCTGACCACATTGCTTTTGATGCAGCCCAGGACACATGGCTCTCTGGGCTGCAAGCACGTAGTGCTGGGTCATGTCCAGTTTCTCATCCACCAACACCCCTGAGTCCTTCTCATCAGGGCTGCTCTCCATCTGTCCATCCCCCAGCCTGTATCAATATACAGGGGGGTTGCCCTGACCCAGATGCAAGACCTTGCACTCGTTGAGTCTCACTAGTTTTCTGTGGGCCCACATCTTGAGCCTGTCCATGTCCTTCTGGATGGCAAGAGACAGTTTATATATGATACTTACTCTTTTATTCCGATTTATTATGTGATGAACCTAAATCTTGTTTAGTTTTATTAGTGCTGCTAATTATAACAACATGTCACTTTGCAGAATAAAGTTTTTAACCTTTTCAGAATTTACATGAGTGACATAATTTTACAACTAAAAAGTAGGTAAAATAGGATGGCATCTTTCTGTCCAAACATACAGAAGAATAGCAATGGTCCCTTTCCATTTATTTAGGCCCTCCAGATGAAGAGCCTGAAGTTTGAACAACTGTTTTGGAATGATTGTTGAAACACCGCAGACACAACAGGAAGTCTGTGTATTTTACAAGAAACATGAAAAATATGAGGAGAAAGTGGATCATGATTACCTTTAAAAATACATTACCTTTTGGGCCAATGTAACCTATTTAGTATATAAATTATGTTTTGCTGTCTAGAGAAACTTGACAAATTTGTTCTGAATTTTGGCATATCAAGACTAAATCTGCTGATCTGATACCCTTGCATAGTTTTTGTGATTTCACAAAGTCCTCAAAAATCATTGCTTTGCAATGTAAATGCTAAAAACTCAAAAAGTAATTGATGAACCAGAGTACAGGATTCAAATCTGTTGGTTTTAGCAAGTCAAAAACCAGTTTAGGTCCCTTATGAATAAGTGTCTGGGAAGTTAGCAGCCGGATATCCCGTATTAGTAATTCCTAAATTATTGCTGCAAAACACCGAGGAGTTAATTGTGTGGCTTTGTGCTCATGTGAAATAACAGATTTTCCAGCTAGTTATTCATTTCACTTATTGAGGAAAAAAGCTTGGAGATTTCTTTCTTGACAGTACAATTAAAAATTCTAAACCAACAACTACAGACATAATTTATACTGGCAGAAAGATGCTTTTTGTGATAAAATTGCATCAAACTGTTCAGTTGCTCTGATTAAAGCTAAGACACTTTGCTCCTTGTGCTAGACGTTAAAAGAAATACCCAAGCAAAATTTCAGTGTAGCTTAGTCTTTCCATGTTCGCGCATGTACTGTAGTTATTGGAGATCTGAGCAGTTATGTAATCTTTATTTCTTTTTTTCTCTTATTATTATGTTCCTGAAGCTGAATTACAGATAGCCGAAGCCGTTGCTCTTGTAGATACTCTTCAGAACTGGACAGTTTTAGATAAAATAATTATTCCTACAAAAAATCCCAACAAGAAGTTTGTTTTTGGCAAAGGAAACTTTCAGGTTTTGACAGGTAAGGACTCAGATCTTTCAGCACTGCATCACTCTAAATGGAAGACTTTTGCAGCCAGACTATTCAAGGATAGGTGTGAAAGCTGAAGAGGGAGAATTTTGTTTATCCATCATGCAGGTTTGCAGACAAACTTGAAAGAATTTTTAAGGTTGCAAAAGCAACACAGAATAGACATAACCCCTGCTCACTGAAAATGTCTGAGGCAAGTTAGTCCCTAAGTTTATGTGATTGACATAAGTCAATCGATGCTGTTCTTGGCACAGTACTAAATTAGCAATTGCAACTGCTCTATGAACAAAGAATATGGTGCCATTTGATGTTTTGTGAGCATTCTGCTCAGTGCAAAATGGTTTATAGTCTGGGCATTTTAAAAAGAGAATTGACATTTAACACTGTATTTTGCAATCATTATCCATCTTTTAGAAAAGATTAAAAAATTGCCCCATGTGACAGCTGTCTTCTTGAATGTGGAAAGAATATCTTCATTAACAAAGGTAATTAAATACAATATCAAGTCATATTCTTTGCATCAGTATTGTTTGGAAGCTATTGATGTTAGGAGAAGTGGTCAGTTAAAGTTCTGAATTTGCAGATGTTAATATATGAAGCACCAAGACTGAGTTTTGTTGAAAAGAATCTTAATACCTATTGCATTTGTCCAGTTGAGATATATATATATATTTTTCCAGTTCTTGTGCATGAAATTTTCCAGCAGCTTAGTATAATTTATTATAGACTCTGCTCCCACATTTGCCACTGGCCCTATTTAAAATGTTGAAAAAGTTATCAGTGTGGTATTTTACAAAATGATGGTGTTAACACAGCTTTTGTTATGAAGTGTGTTGACATTTTGGATTAGCTATGTGCTCAAGTTTCTATACTTACAATGGATAACATTTTTTTCCTATGCTGTGGATGCTGAATTGTATTTTGAATATGAGGTGTAAATTCAGAGCAAGCTTATAGTTGAATGTTTCAAATAGTTAAACTTTCATTCCTAACCCTTAAAAAGAAACAGAGGGATGCAGCATACTTCAGTATTTTAACACTGTCAGTAAAACAACTGGTACTTGAACCACAGATACTCTTAGACAAACTGAAATAAAAACTTTTTTGGGTTTTTAGTATGTGCAGCATCATGCAGGGTGTAAAGTGTATGCAAACTCTGCAAGCAAACATTAATGCTTTGCTGGTAGTTTGAATGCTTTCCCTGATTATAAAATGAAGAGATGACAAATATCTCTAATAGATGGTTATCTCAAGTGCTTCCATTTGTTCACGAAAGGGAAGTTGAAAATGCTTCATTTCAATTTACTAGTTTTTAGGAAAATTCTTTATTTTATAGTATGAGTTCTTTTAGTACTAGATTTGCTAAAATTTTTTTCTTTTCACAAATATAGATCTTAAGAGCAATTAAACAAGGTTGATTCAATAAAGTGTTTGAGAACATGTATACAACAAGCATTCTGGATTTTAGAGATGGCATAGGGGAACTACTCATGGATACTTTGTCTTGCTGAATTAGAGCAAGGGTGAGGGGTTTGGGTTGGTTGGAGGTTTATTAAGTATTTTATTAAAAGCTTGCTATTAAATAATTTTCCTTCATTCTTCTCTATTTGTTTGCAAGTTTTAGTAACCTTTCTTCTTTTCCTATGTTATCCCTATCCTTTCCCATTCCGGTATTTCATAATTATTTTTTACAAGGATTTAACCACTGACATTCTTGATTCTGAGATACGCTGTAAGACCTCCAAGAATCCATAAAGGGCAGTGGAAGGATTCTCACTGAATTTGATGGGCCTAGGCATAAAGTTCTACTTTCTAAACTCTATTTAACACTTCTCTTTGTGGTCAAGAAAATTTTGACTTTGCATGCTCGTAATGATTGCCCATCCATTGCAATAGAATCCTGAGATCCTCTGAGTTCAAGTGTCCCTCAGCTAACTAACTGTACTTGCTGTGTAGGAGTTGATCTAGTGATACTGTGGGGGACAGAAGACATCTCAGTTGTTTTGTCTTACATGGCTAAAGAAAGAACTAGAAGGTGCCTGGGGCGTGCAAGTCTTTGACAGATACACCGTGGTACTTCACATTTTTCGTTGTAATGCCCGGACAAAGGAAGCAAAACTGCAGGTAGCATTGGCTGAAATTCCACTGCTCAGGTACCTCGAGCTCTGCAAATCACATACTCATATCTATGTGTTTTAGTGACTACTTCTTTACAGTAACAAAAACCAGCAATATTTACTGTAAAGAAAAAATACATAGGGTGTTCAGTGATTGATTAGAGCATAGAATTATTTACTATAATGTCATTATTTTAAGCTTCTTCAGTGCTGACAGGCAAAACCAGAATATGTTCAATAATCTTACAAAATGTATTTCTCGTGAAAAGGTCCCAGTTCTTTCTAAGACAGAAGATGGATTGCAAGAATACGTAGGAATTGGATATGTGTATCCCATATATAAAATTGTTGAGTTTAATAAGGAAAGCTATAAACAAGGAGGATTAATTTATATTTAAATTTTCCGTATGTGGCATAGAAATGTGTACATGGCAGTTGGTGTGAGTTTGTGGAAGTATTAGAGGTATCTTTGGCTCTCTGAAATTTCACAATAGCAATTATAATTTACTGAGAGAGAGGTATGCTTTTTCAAGCTACAGCTGAGTCAGGAAAATCTGGATATTTTTTCTCCAGGCTTCTTGCCATGAGCAGGTTTTATTTACAGCTCAGTCATTTAGTGGTTTTATTTGTATTATCAGAATACCACTATTCCTTCACCATTTTTAGGCATTTTAGTATAACTGGATTAAAGAAAATTGCTTCTAATTAACTGTTACTCTGCTGCCAGGTCAAATCTGAAAAACGAGGTGTCTCAGCAAGATCAGCAGAGAGGTGGTTCAAGATATATCATGGGCTCAGGTAAGGTCTAAATAATCTCGTGAATTAGAGGATTTTTTTCTCCATAGCCTTTAAACAAATTTAGTTGCATCTTACTTTATTTGGAGGAGGTCGGAAGGAAAACAGTGTTCTGTTTCTAATTAAACACATGTACAAAAATTTATTGGGAAGTAAGTTAAATAATAACATTTGGGTCTGTACTGGCTCAGTAAGTGGTCAAGGACAGACTATTTGCTGCCACAGGAATTGTTCATAAGTGTACATGGATATTTTAGAGTGGTTAGCATATGTTTTATAATTACTTATTCACTTTCTTAGGCAAGAATACGTAGCTTTAGTGGCTTATTTTTAACTTCACAAGCCCTAGTGCTAACTCACTTGATTTCCAAATACATCACTTGCTTTACAGTTTCCCTTGTAAACTATTCTGCCAATTATCCATTTGTGTTTTTCAGGTGAAACATTTCTAGAAACACAGAATCGTATCTTGAAAGAAAGAGAACTTAAAATTAGGAATGCCCTGGAGAAACTAAGGAGAAAAAGGGCTTTACTTAGAACTCAGCGCAGAAAATGCGAGTTCCCAATGGTCTCAGTAATGGGCTACACCAACTGTGGTAAGCAAAACCTCCTGAAATCATAACACAAAAGAGCTTATATTGTCTAATTTTTAATTAGGGACTCTAGCCAGAATCTCAATTGTGTGTGAATAGGCTTCGTATTTTAATTAGTTTCTTTAATTGTGTAATGAATATTTGTCAGTTAGGGTACAGTTAAGAAAGCAAATTAAGCTGCTTGGTTTTTTCAGTCTGGAGAAATGCCTAGCACCTATTGTGCCAAAAAGATTTTATATACAGTGCTAAAGACTGCACTGTTAATGCCCCTTTATATGAATCTCTACTACTTGATCAGAATGGGTAGAGAAAAGTACATGGGTGTTTAGATCACCATGGAGGCTTGAGGCACAGGAAGACAATTGTGAGTTGACTATTGATCTGAGAAACCTGCTTAAGGAGCACTGTAGCTTTTCATGGATTATGTGTAGCATGCTGAGATGTGTTCCTAGGAGAATCTAAATAAAGCTAAAGGGGTTTTTTCCTGCTTTTTTGGTTTGGTTTGATTTGGTTTTTTAGGTTGCACAAGTGAATTCTTACACAAGGCATAAATAGACTTGGGACTAGACACTTTTTTCAGGTTGCATTATCTTCAGACAATTTCATTTTCTCATTCAACTTCTTTAAAAAACCTACCTTGTACTAATTTTGTTATGACTCGTATACTCAAAGATTTGGATTATACTTTTATGTTTTTCTTAAATGTCATACTTCCATACTTTTAAAACTGAAGATTCAAATATAGATATATAAATATATAAAAAATGGTTTTGTATACACATAATTGAAATACTTAAATTAGGCTATATACTGAGCACTTCAATGATTAATTATGTGAAATATTCATTGAGTTAAATACATGTCTCTAGTATTATGTTCCTGAGGAGATGCCCAATAAAGGCCTCAGCCTAATAAGGTATATATTATTAGCGCTTCTGTTTATTTTTTTATTTAGCAAGTAAATTATTTTATTTGACAGCAGAAGCACTGAGGAGTGTGTAAGTGCATGCTTCCCAATGCTGTCATGGCAGTGCTCTTCAGAGTCTTACAGGTGAGAGATGTGGGTAGGTCACTTTGCAGGTCAGATCTGTCTTTGATCATCTTGTGATTTCACAGCACAGCTGTAGACAACAGTATGTGATTATATATGTGACCTTAAACCCAATTCCAAGTTACAAAATATAAGACTGTCTTTGGGTTTCCTAACATCATATAGGTAACTGATCACAAGCTACAATTAAATGACTAAAATAGATGTGAAAATATATGTTACATCATACATTTCACCTGAGCCTTGCAAATTAAATCTTACTTGGAACAAGCCATTAAAATCTTGTCCTTTTTTTATTTAATTAGGAAAAACTACTTTGATCAAAGCCTTGACTGGGGAAGCAGGACTTCAACCCAGGGATCAGCTTTTTGCTACTTTGGATATTACAGCCCATGCTGGCTATCTGCCCTCACATATGGCAGTTATTTATGTTGACACCATTGGGTTTCTGACTGATCTTCCACATAATCTGGTTGAGTCCTTTTCAGCTACACTAGAAGAAGTGGCATACTCAGTAAGTAGTCAACTATAAAAATTGAGAAATCAAATTAATTTCCTTTTAGATAATCCTCACCCATTCAAAATGGGAGAAGTTAATTGACATGCTGTTCTTAGCAAAGTATCTGGCTGACTATAGTAATCTCCTAAAATAAGGATGTAAATATCTTAAAATAAACCAAATTTCTGATACTTTAATTATGCAGAACATACAGATATGAAGAGATTTCAGAAAGGGCTTATTTGGACTATATGTGTTCTCCTCCATGCTACTTAAACCAGATAAACCAGATTTTTCTGATAAAATATTTGAACAGTGCATCCAAGTCAGTCAACTTTCCTAGAAGTTAAAAATGAAATAAAGCCTCTGAAATGATCTGATTTTTACTTAAGGTTTCCTGTAGAACTACAAGTGGGTGATTGTGATGTGATGCAGGCATCATGTAATAAACATAAAGGTACTTTAGCAATTATTTTCTTGTTATTTTCCTGTGTTAAAATGAAGTGTAAAGCTGCATACATACACACAGACATTCAAACAAAATGCCTGTATCATGAAAGGTAATGAAATTCAGTGGTAGCTAGATGCCAGAATGCTGCTAAAGGTTAGACCTCACCATGTAATAGCAGGGCTTTCAAAAGTTGGCTGAAACCATCCTGTTTGTCACTTACTTTGAAGTGTTAAATGAAACGCAAGAAATTTACTTCTAATTATTTTTCAAAAGTTTAAAGCAATGTCGTGAGCAAAGATGATGAAACAACTTGAATGCAAATGTTGAGTTTGGTTGCTTGGTGTTTATCATGGCAAACATTGTATATACACTTGAAACTGGTAACTTTTGTATAAAGCTTTTTAAGTGAAGCACCAGTAATAGTATCCTGGGAGCTAAGCATAAGGATAATCTTCTATATTTTGAATGTGAAAATAGAATTATGAGTTACATGGGGGTGGTTTCCTTCTGTTTTTGAAACTTTTGCAGCTATTAGTTTTCTAAAAGTTTTTCTTAGAGACCACTCTTTTAAATCTCCAGTGTTTTTGAAGCCTTATTGTTACAAAGCCTTGGCTTTGAAAAAAATGGATCAATTATTTGAAATCTGATTCTGTAGCTAGCTTGATTGACAACATTTGCTTCAGGTTTGTTGGAGGCAATTTGTGCTCACTAGAGGTAGAAGACTAAGCTGCTACAGATTTTCTTCCATCATGGTCTAAGAAACAGTAGTTTAATACTGTTTAATAGTTAATTTTACAGTGCGAATCTGCCAGTCTATTATCAAATGGAGAAGAAAGTATTTTACATGAATTAGCAATGCAAAAATGGTGTACAATCTCTCCAGCGTCATAACTGGTGTTGTATATTGATCTTTGCTAGGATCTGATAGTTCATGTGAGGGATATTACTCATCCAGAAACCATCCTCCAGAAAGCAACTGTTCTGTCAGTTCTGAGGAATCTTAATCTTCCTAGCCGTTTACTGGACTCAATGGTAGAAGTTCATAACAAAGTGGATTTGATAGAAAGGTAAGCAAGAGATGCTAAGTGTACTTAAACATTTCTTATGTTCAGGAAGCTTTTTAATTCTTAGTCTAAAAAAGAGATCTCACACTTCAGAATATATTTAATAGTGTTTCTCAATCTTTTACATATGTAACTGTGGTCTGAAAAAGAATTATCTTTTAATTACAAAAGAAATCACTTGAGTCATGCAAGAAGTGGCCTCTGTAGAAGGTGTCATTATAAAGTAACTCAGTTAAACTGTCCGTTCTTGGAATATTTTCACAACCTAATCTTCATGAACAAATGTGCTAGCAATTAATTTTCTTTCAGGTATAAGCCCACTGAAGAAAATGCTTTAGCTGTTTCTGCTCTGCATGGGCATGGTTTAGAAGAACTGAAACAAGAAATAGAGAAAAAAATACTGGCAGCAACAGGGAAGAAGATTCTAACAGTTAACATCAACTTAGAGGGACCTCAGCTAAGGTAAATAATTCTGAATTGTATGAAGGACTTGGAGAAATATGAAACACTTAATCATGGGTGTGTTAAACTTTTCAAATCGTATCTGATTAAAGTCTATTAAAATCATACTGATTTTAATCTGTGTTAAGAATAACAGAGATAATTATCAATGTTTTGCGATCTATTGACAAAAAATAGCCCCATTAGATACACTGGAGAAGTGAAGCACTTCATCTTTTAAAGTGTTACCTGGATAGGAACCTTTTGACCTAGACCAAGGATCACATTTTGTTCAGTGTGTCATACCTTTAAGATACTTTAATATGCTTTTCCATTTACAGTTGGCTCTATAAAGAAGCAACAGTTCAGGAAGTAGAAGTCATGCCTGAAGATGGCACAGCCAGGGTGAAGGTGGTAATCGGCAGTTCTGCTTTTGGCAGATACAAAAACCTCTTTCCCAACAGTAAGATTTCATGTCATGAAACTGCATCCTGTTCTACGAGAAGAAACTGATGTCCTCAAGAGGATGTGAAATGAAGTGAACGACCTGTTAGTCTCACTGCTGAATAGTTTTTCTTTCCCACTGGATGTTTTTGGTGCATTTTAGAAATGGACACTGTTTCAGAAAATGTCTATATGGAAACAGTAAAAGCTTTGGGCTTAATTTTGTCAGCAAGTACCAGGACAGCACTAAATCTTTTATGTTAAACCTGTTGTTGGCTATAAGCTGCAGACCTCAAACACATGGAATGGCATCTGACTTAACCTTCAAAAAAGTACCAAGTTTCTTATTTCATATAAATAAAGCTTTTTACTGCCTTTTTCAGAAGAAAATAGTACTTATTATAGTTAAGGTGTTTCAGATGGTCTTTGGAAAATGAAAGTTAGTGAACAAAATGTTGGTTGTATATAAATAATGAAGGTAAATATGTATTCAAGCAGAATGCATGAATGTAAGTCAAATAACTGCTATGTCTTATTGCAGTGAAGAAAAAAAAATCATAATTAAGGCATTAAATAAAGTTAGCTGTGAACATCTTTTACCCATACAGTTTTCTTGCCTACACTAATTTAATCCACAATACATATTACTATGTCAGTTCTTGGAGAAAATGTTTGAGGTACAGCAAACCTTTTCGCAGAGGAAAACAAAAGGAAAAAAACCACAGCCCCAAATGATCCATTACTTAAGTTATGAATTACTACTGGGAGCCAATAAAACAATATCACAGAAAGGAGAAACCAAACTATTTCACTCCATATTACATAGAGAGATCAAGTTTTATTAGAGTAACAAGGGTACAAAAGAGGGCACAAAAGATAGGGAGAAAAACTTCTGCAAACATTAGCGGACATCTGAATTTAGCTTTTGCATATAAAGTGCATCTAAAAAGTGAGGTATATGGATGACATTGCATAGTGAACTCTACACAATAAATGGTTTTATTTTAGTCCTGATGCTTGACATTTCTCTTGCTTTCATGATCATCTGTTTTTACACAGTACATTTAGAAAAACAGAATTAGTATGTGATGGGAAACAGCATAAACCTCTTAGTTTTGACATACGCAAAAAATACTTAGTGAGAGGAAAAATAATTACAGAGCTACTAAAATAGCTAAATAAAAGACCAGGTGTGAAACCCCAAATGAGCATGACCAAAGCCAAGAATCTGTATTTCTAGGGCAGTTTAAGTTAAGATCAGGAATTTGTTTCCTCTGTGTTTATTTTCATTGTAAGGCATACTTTGGCAACACCTAGTAAAACGTTTCATTGCCACAGACAAACTGTCTAAGGGCCTAGTTTTGGTATCTTTATCCCTGCAGAACTGGCATGATTAAGCGTGCAAATACAATTACCTCTTACAAATTCTAAATAATTTTGTGGCTACCCTGTTGGTAAGGGAGCTCACAACTGATACTCAGCACATTGGTGTATATATAAAATCATATCAAATTAGATTGTCAGTACAGCACCTCTGATGCATCAAAAATATTTTTAACTGTTCCTTTTGTTTATTAAACACAGATTATGAAGACGGACAAGTCAATTTCAGACCGACATAAAAGAGTAAGAATTTGGGTTGCAAGTAGTGCAGAATATCCTTACAATTATAAGAAAGATAAAATCTTACCACTAAATCATGCAGCTACTGACATTCTCCTCCTTCTTAGTACTATGTAAAATAAGATTGAGTTGTTGGGACTTTCAGTATTGCCAGCTGCTACAGAATCAAAGCACCTCCAAAAAATTATACCTGTACCATAATTCTCTAGAGATTTCAGCAAGGTGCACCTGCTCTCTTTTCTGTCCAAAGGCCTCAAAACTCTGGTGATGTTCAGAGACCTTTTCCTACTGAGCCTTGAAAGCATTCCTGGTTTAAGTTAACTGGACCTTTATGGGATTCAGGATGTTTACAGCAGGGCACAATAAATGCAGACAAAGCCTTTTCAACTTTTCATAGATTTAGAAGCTGAGAATTAAATGCTATTTGTTCCAGTTCACTTTGACAGCGCAATGGAGGATTAATTTTTGTGTTAAGTTCTATCACATCTTTGACAAAATCATTGTTTCCTATAAAGTCTCCAGCAATGATGTTAATACATTTTTTTTTTTGTCCTGGATACTGCTGCTTTATCCAGATTTTCAAGCATGGAAGACTTTGGAGTGTCATTTTCTTCAACGATCCAAATGGGTGTACAAGAATATACCTTAAATTTTCAGTAAGGTTAATCCCTGCTACAAAGAATTTTCCTGAAACAAAAATCAGAAAGTGACACATTAAATATTCTTTTGAGGAGAAGAGAAACATCTCAGCATTGCATTAGCTTCACATCTCATTCCAGTGGGCATCATTAAAATACTAACTTCACACTCTTTCTGTATTGTTTCATGTCCCTACAACTGTTTCTCCTTGTTGCAGCTGCATGCTGTAGTAAACAATTCCTGAGCCACGCTTGGTTACCAAAACATTCCAGTTTAGCTAAATTCGTCTAGCTATTCATTGCAGTCTAAAGGTTCTCCAGTGACTAGTCCTCCTTTGTAAAATATGTTTGTTTCTGTGAAGGTTGGTTCCAAACGCTTAGCCTTTGCCCGCGGTGGATGGGAACACAGGGTGCACCCACACAAGCGTTTGCCTTCGGTTGGGGAGTGCGCTTCTGAAGCAGCTCTCCCTGTCACCACCCTGTGCATTCACTTCAAAAGCTGTGTCAGAGCTTATGAACTGAACCTCTGTCACATTATACTACACCAGCATGCTTGAGTGCTGCCACTTAATGTGCAGCTACACCCTTCTCATACTGCTCTTGTATCACAGAATCACTAAGGTTGGAAAAGGCCTCCAAGATCATTGAGTCCAACATTTGACCGAACACCACTGTGACAACTAAACCATGGCACTAAGTGCCACGTCCAGTTGCTTCTTGAACACTTCCAGGGATAATGACTCCACCACCTCCCCGGGCATCCCATTCCAATGCTTAAGCACCCTTTCAGTGAAGAAATTCTTCCTGATGTCCAACCTCAACATTCCCTGGCAGAGCCTGAGGCCATTACCTCTTGCCCTGTTGCTGGTTGCCTGGGAGAAGAGGCCAATTTCCACCTTGCTACAACCTCCTTTCAAGCAGTTGTAGAGAGTGATAAGGTCTCCCCTGAGAGAAGACTTGTAGAGGCTCCCTTTCACAACAAGGCTTGTGGAATGCACTTCTCTCACCATCTGTGCTGCCTAAAGCAACAAGCACTGGACTGAGGAAGCAGCCTCCTACCCATGAGGCGGGCACAGCTGCGCCAGCGACCTGGTCTGCGCTGAGGGCTCTCTTTCCGTGGGTCACACGAGCGAGGTGGCTGCCACAATTTCTGCAGTGTGTGCGTGTGCACACGCTGACACGTATCCGCATCACCAAAGACCACGTCACACTCACCCAGGGGCAGGCAGAGCACTCAGCAGTCATGGGCCCACAGCGCACACAGGGTGGTTATATCCCATAAAGCTACGACCGCCCAACTTCCTACTTGTTTTGCACCGCTGTAAGTGCACCTTCTCTCCGAGCGAACTCCCTGTGCCTACCTGGACGGCCCATCCGCTTCATGTGCTCCAAATACCGGATAAGAGCATGAGTGGACGTTTTGTTTCCCCACCAGTATGGGATGGGGGGCCACAGCTCACAGTGCTTCTCCAGTTCCACATCCTCTTCATACGAGACTATAACCTGATGGCCGAGGTGCCACATGGTCCGCAGTGTTGGCACCACCTAAAAGGAAGCATGCCCAGGTTGAAGTCAGCAACATAACAGTGTTCCCAAAGTCCAAATACTGATGTGTGACATCACCTTGGCACAGATTCAGTTCAGATAAAGCTTTTAAATGAGCAGCCCAGTAGGTGATGGGCTGGTTGACAAGCTGCAGGGCAATAGGACCCTGGGAGCTTCAGCAAATTCCTCCTTTCCTCAAACAATTCAACTATGATAATGTACATAACTCAAGGTCTTACACCTGCATAATAGGAAATCATCCCTGTGTCAGCCCTCATGCACAAGCCACTGCTGAAAATTTGTTAGGGGAGGAAGATACAGATATGTTAAAGGAATGCAGACACAGAGAAGCAGGAATCATTTTGGCAAATGCTGCACATTGATGCAAATTTGGCACGGTAACCATCAAAGAAAACTGAACTCCTTAAAACTTGGTAAAACTAAATGTGAATCACCAAGAGCTACATAAATTCTTATTTCTCTAAGTGAAAATTTCTGAAATTTGGATGCTCCAGACATTTTTAATTGAGAAAGACCTGAATCAGACACTTTCTCTAACAGATAGACAGGCTAAAATTTAAGTTAAATTTAAGTGTCTCAATATGAAATTTCATTTTACAGCCTCAGAAGTTACCACTGGAGAGCACTGAGGCTCTCTGACTAGTTTTATTTGCAAAACCAACATATTTAACAGGCATTGTTTTTTCTAAGAATGTTGTGGATAAAAACTATATTTCCTGCTTGTGAAAAGGAAATGGTGGCTTTTTGATGTCCCAATTAGCTTACTAATTAAAATAAAAGCCAAAGGCACTTGAAAATTATTAATGTAAATATTTGAAGAAAGCTGAGGGTTGAATGAATCCCTCTCAGTTCATCCACAAAAGAGAGAATACAAGCCCCCATTAGGTCAGAAAATTAAGGCACGAGCTACTTAAGCTACAAAATCTTGTGGTTGACTGAAGCCTTTGCTTTACTCCAGCTGCCTTTCTAAAGCTGGAACCTCTTAAACAAACAAACAAAGATGTGCAATAAAAGCCAAAAAAAAAGCTACCAGAGACGAGCATATGAACACAGGTGCTTATTTTGCAAACAAAGCAGAAACGTAAGTCTAACAAGGGATTTTTAAACCCTAGTAATCCAGATCAAAGGAAGACACGTTGAATAGTTAAGACAATTAAAATTTTAAATGCAGTGTAATATTGTCACGCTGTGGCCTGTGCCAGTACTACATACAGACCTCACCTTAGCAGCTGCTTCAGAAACACTTTGACACTTAATTCTGTATGACAACAGAGATGCGGTCTTGATAGACAGTAGGTAGCAGTTTATTTTAGAGTAAGTCAGCAAGCAATTGGATATTTGATGGTAAATCTAAATCTGTGATCCTGAAAAATCCCACAGCTGCCTAACCTGCAATGGTACTGCTAGCAAAATTGGTGAGATCCACTGGCTGGTCACAGGCCCTGTGGGAAGAAAGTTTTCCTACTCGAGGGAAGTACTTGTTTGTCTTTTCTCCAGTTCTCTTCCTCCATCCTCCTGGACACAACTCAGACATATTCTTTCTTCAGTAAAGTGATCTCAGACCATTCTTTCAATACCTTCGTTCAACAAATTGTCATCAGCAGTTTGCCCCTTTTGCAGTTAGTAACTTTTTTCTTTTTAAGAGCTGGCCATGTGTCTGAAAGCAGATCTGACCACCTTCTCCAGTATCTCTGCTCGTTCACAACTTACACACTCACTCAAGTTATTTGGGGAAACAATAAAACAGTGTCACTCAGGTCTTCAGTTATTCAGCTGAGGCCTGAATATTCAGAATCCCCTAGTTTTTCTGAGAATTGTTCTATTTTAACTCTGCTGTACAAAATGCTTTGAAATGGTAATACTCACACGTTACTGATACACCAGCTTCAAAGGCTGAATATGAATAGCAAACAGGATCATCATTCTCCTGCACCACTCAAATCTCCAGAGAAAACCTTCTGTTCCTGTGCATCTTTGAAATGTTAATTGTTTAACTACTAAAAGCTCCCACACCTTGTGAAAAACAGAGGGAGCTGAAAGTCTCAACTTCTAAAATCTAGCAATCAAGTATTTTCTGATTATTTAAATTAAGGCTTTTCTGGAGGTTTGGGTAACTGAAAGGCTGGTTAGGAGGTGAGCTCCAGGACAGTCAATGCCACCAGAAATGCACTGAGGGCAGACATGCTATTAAGAGGGACCTCAACAAGCTGACAGAAACCTCATGAAGCTCAAGAAAAGAAAACACAAAGTCTTGAACAGACTAACCCCACACACCAGGACAGACTGGTGGCAGCTGGCCAGAAACCTGCTTTGCAGAAAAGGACCTGGAGGTTCTTGTAGACATCAAGCTGAACATGAGCCAGTAGTGTGCCCACCTGGCAAAGGTCACCTGTGAAGTGGGCTGTATTAGCAGAGGCAGACAGCAAATGAAGAAGAGGGAATCTTCCCTTCTGTTAAGCAGTTTTGGGACTGCAGCTCAAGTACTGTCTCCAGCTGGGGCTTCCCCAGTACAAAGAAGTCACTGATGAGCTGGAGTGAATCCAGCAGCACACAGCCAGAGCGAGCAGAGGCTGAAGCAGAGGCTGGAGCATGACACACAAGGACAGGCTGAGGGAGCCAAGTCTGTCCAGCGTGAAAAGAGAAGACTGGACAGATCTTACTGCTGTCTGCAAATGCCTAACGGGTAAATGTAGAGACGACTCCCCAGATATGCACGGCAAGGATGGAAATCAGCAGACACAAGAGAGATTCTGATGAGATAGAGAAGGAAAACACGGCTACTGTGAGAGTGGTCAAATGCTGCATAGAAAGCAGCATTTCTGGAATCTCCATCCTTGGAGATATTCAAAAATGAACAGGATGCAGCCCAATGTAACTCTGAAGCTGGTCCTGCTTTGCATGGTGGCGTTGGACCAGATGACCTCCAGAGGTCACTTCCAACCTAAACTATTTTGAATAGAAAAAAATTAATTTATAATTATTGCTGTGAAAAGGCAGAAAATGGATTCTTGATATTCTATAAATATATAACACACGCAACTGTTATTTTCCTTTCTTTTTTTTCTTTTTTCTTTCATTTTCCTTTCTTTTTTCTTTTCTTTTCTCTCTTCTTTTCCCTTTCCTTTCCAAGAAAACTCAGAGAGGACAATGGATGACAGTTGTCTCTACTATTGTCCCACAACTCAACAGATATAACAATCAAATTTAATTCCCTCCTCCAGACTGTGGAATGTAGGTTTGCTTTATCTCCTCAGTTCTATTAGGTAATGACCTATCTCTGATGCAGCAAATGCTACCTTTCCTAGGTTAAAAACACAGAGAAAGTAGAATATATCTGAAAATTTTGAATCAAAGATGTCACTGTGATAAATCATTCTTTAAAAAAATGAGAAAAAAAGATCTCATACTTACATTTCTAGGACACAGTTTACATTGGAATATCTCTTTTATACAGGCAACAAGATGATTATGAAGTCTCTTGGTTAATCCATCAAAATTCCTGCAGGCTATGATAACAACTTCCCGAGGATGAGTTTCTAACCACCTCAGTATTTCCCACAGAATATCCTACAAGAAAGAGGTATGGCAGCTTAGAAAGTTATCTGTGCTATGCAGGAGAAAGGACATACAATCAACAGAGCAGTGATGGTGGAGTAGACTCACAATCACAATAATGAAAAACAGTGTTTTCTCAAAAAAATAAGTGTTTCTGTAATTATATAGGGCTTTTAATGCTTTCTTCCCTTTAACAGCTTCTCTCCTTACCAGGGAAACAGGAACCCTGTGTATCATCCTGGGACAACACAAGATAAGCCCCAGAACACTGGGCATGTGGTAGTGGATAGGCAGTGGAGAGCAGGCACAGAGTCTGGTTTGAGGATGAGGAAATGATTGATGCTCCAGTGGCACGTGCAGCTGCTGAAACTAATTTCCAGCCCTGCTGATTTTCTCTGGTTTAAAGTCCTCACAAAAGAAAAACGAATAACCTACTCAGAAGACCTTGAGCCAGCATGTTCAGACCGTGATGGCTCTTAAATGAAAGAAATGGCACTGGTTTTATAGCCATCACAAAGGTAAGGAAAATACCTGCACAGTAACAGTTGTGTAAACCATATGCACAAAGTACAAATTCATAGATGGATCATTAGCCTTGTGGGCAATCCTGAAATCCAGGTATCTAACTCCAGCCTCAAGTTGCTCCATCACAGTCAGGACCTGAAAGATGAAACAGAAGGCAAAGGTCCTGCGAGCTTGAAAGATATTTGTTTCTTTAGTTTAGAAAGCTTAAAGAGTTAACAAAGTTAGCCCTATGGCATTTTTCACAGGTCTTTCATCTTTAAAATGTCGCTATCTGGCACCAAGTTGCAACTTTGAAGGATTTTGCTCTCTGACAAAGAGGGATTCCAATTTACCCACAGCAAATACTGCAGGTACAGATTAGATTAGTTTCAGATCATTGCCCTTGTTGTGTTCTGAAAGTTAAAGATCAATTAGTCTGTGCATAAATACATGATTGCTCTTCACACAACTATTCATTTAAAAAACAATTGCAGGATCAGCACCTTAGAAAGGCTGTATTTATTTTATTAGATCAAAGACTTTATCATGATTGTCTCTGTGGACCTCATACATGCTCAACAGAAGGAAAAACAAAAATAGAAAAAACTACTGGGTATTGTTCTTTTTCAAGATAAAGTTTCTCATAAAGTTTGAATTAACCTGTAGAAGTCCTACAAAACAGAGGCACTCCTCTTGTTCCACGTCCCTCAGAGCTCTTCCACTGGATTTGAGGACTGAATCAAACAGGTGATAAAGCTCTTTCCGGTACAAAAAGTCCCAAATTATTTATCTTTTCCTTATATCAAGACTCTCTTTGTATAAGAAAATCGAATCAAATTAATTAAATATGTTTAAACACTAATTTGTCACAGTTCAACCTGCTAGGGATAAAAATTTAGGTTTCAGAAACCATACATGGTACTGATTTAAGTCAGAAAGGCTTCAACAAAAGCTAAATCAGTACAAGGCATTGCTCTTGAATATCCAAATCCATAGCTTTAGCACTGAGACAGAGCTTAAGACACATGGCAGGATGCTCACCTTGCCTAGTTTAACCCCCTAACTTCTTGTTCTTTGGACATGAATTTAGTCTCCCCAGGCTGTGCCCAAGGGGCCAGGCTGGGACAGACCAGCCCTGTGTGCCCCGGGGTCCAGATGGTGCAGTGGGTCTGGCCAACAGCTCCTTCTGTGCCTGCCTGGTGTCCACCAGGCTGAAGCAGTTGAAGGGATGATCCATACCCCTTTGCTTGAAGCATGCTGAAAATGGGAGTACACATGGCTGTAAGTCATATATAACCTTCGTGGCCAGAAAGAGCACCAGATGAAATAGCTGCTCTGAACTGCCCTTTAGATGAATTCATGTATTTTCTGTTGACTACACGGGAAAACTAGACAAATTAGATTCTCTAATTAGTCACCTGGGTTTGGATACTGAATTAGGCAGTGTGAACATTGCCCCCTAAAGGGCACAATTTAAAAGGAAGCCCTGAGGAGCAATGTTGCTTGGTGCTTCCATCTCAGACCATGCATCCAGAGCATGACTGGAAGTTACATGGCCATTACACAGGAAACATTTGGGCCTCCAGACTGACAGCCACAGCATTTGGGGCTCAAGCAGGCAACTCCCAGGCACTGGGCCATCCAGGAATCTGTGGATCCTACCATCAGTAGGGCTCCGTGGTATCTGTTCTGGATACCAATGGGTGGAGTCATCTCCCCACACAGATAACTGGAGCACCACAGAGCTAAGGAGGGGCAGGATTGTAGCTGTGCCTCTTCCCTATCAGCACTGGGCCACTTCCTGCTTGCCACGCTGGGTTCAGACCAGGAAATTACTATAATGATGTTAAGAGATTGTTTGTCACCAACAGGATCACTCTGCCAGCCAGAAACCCACAAGTTAGGAGATATCTAAATCTTTCGTTGGCTGAAGTCCCCCCCAAAAAAGCAGCTCAAGATAAACAAGGATCTGTGCTAAGCAAGTGCCCTTCCACATCAGCTCATCATGGCTGGTTCGTTTTTGATACCTGGTAGTGTCTAAGATTCCAGTTTGCCAGAGATGCTCAAACACAACAAAAGAAACTTTGGCATGCTTATTGCTATTTATCAATTATTCAGTTTTAATTCCCTAATAATGAACTACTCCTCCAATAAGAACAAAAACAGAAAGATTTTTAGTACCTCTGATGTCAGGAAAGTCTGTTCTTTGGAAGAATCTTCAAAAGCTGCAGCTTAAATCATGATCCCCAATTTTATCTTTAACACGGATTTGTAAGGAACAAAGAGATAACTACTAGTTTAATATTTGCACATGTTAAAAAATTAACAAAACCTTACATGATGGACCACACCTTCATTCTCTAAATCTTTATGGGAAAAAAATCCCTTCAACAAGGGATTCTTCTGTCTCTGCTGCTGGGTGAAATACCCAGTATAGATGGGGCAAACAGCTGACATCTCACACAACAACGACAGCAAAAATTACAAGTAGTACCTTCTGAAAAAAGTGCAAAAGAAAAAACCTCTGTTGATTACATTAATATTAAATGTTATTTAGTACAACAATAAACGTGAAAAAGGGTTTCTAGTACCAAGTGGTCAGCTTTAAGCAACATCTTTGTTTATCATCCCTGCCTCACCTGCATGCTTTTTCCCCAGAAAAGATGATCAGGTATGTGTGGCTCCTATCTCATACTCTAAAGTGCTGGATTTAGATAGGGAAGAGTAATTTTCTTCATATTAGCTGGAATGGAACCATGGTTTGGATTTGTGTTGGAAACCGTGTTGATTACACAGCGATGTTTTTGCTATTGCTGAGCAGTGCTTACGCAGAGTCAAGGCCTTTTCTGCCTCTCACCCCACCCCACCAGCAAGGAGGCTGGGGAACACAGGGAGCTGGGAGGGGACACAGCCAGGACAGATGACCCCAACTGACCACAGAGATATCCCACACCATAAGGAGTCATGCTCAGCATATAAAGCTGGGGGGAGAAGAGGGGGAATGTTCAGAGTGATGGTATTTGTCATGCTAAGACACCATTACACGTGGTGAAGCCTGGCTTTCCTGGAGATGAATGAACACCTACCTGCCCATGGGAAGTGGTGAATTAATACCTTATTTTGTTTTGCTTGCACCTGTGGCTTTTGCTTTACCTCTTAAATGGTCTTTATCTCAACCCACAAGCTCTCCAGCTTTTTCCCTTCCAGTTCCCTCTCCTATCTCACCCAGGGGCAGCAAGAAGCAGCAGTGCGAGGCTGAGTTGCTGGCTGGGGTTAAACCACAACACCCAAGCATGGCATCTCATGAAAGCACAGATTTCTGGGCAGCAGGCTATTCTGTCATTGTACACTCTCAGCCCTGCAGCACAAGCTTCAGCTTTGCCAAGGCAAGAAGAGAACACCAGATGATGGTTACCTGTGTCGTAGACCACTTCATGATAATGGGGTGCACAATGCATGGCAGACATTTGTTTAAAAACTTCACCAGCTTGGACTCATTGCCACTAACAGCAGAGCTTTTATCCAAACAGTAGGTCATAGTGTCGTGACTCCCTGTAGAATACAAAAATAAACGTACAGAAAATCTCATTTCTTAACTAGTCAAGACCACATTCCATGGTTACATTTCATGTGCACACCTGACAGGCCACCCCATTTGTAAGCCACACACTTATACTGTCTGACAACCTCTGTAGTTATGGCAAAAAGGTGGAATTTTCTACAGAAGTTGCTCACCTAACATTAATAAACTTAGTGTGAAATCCTTGTGAAGGGAAGGCATTGAGACTTTTCAATAAAGCAGTCCCCATCTAAACTACACATCACTGTTGTTTGCCCCAAACCACAACAAAATGGTCGGTTTCAAAAGGCATCTCCCCTCAAAGTAATTATCTTGGTGTATAAACACTTTTTTTTTCAGGGAATAAATACCTTAAGGCTAAATTTATTTAGAATTTGTCCTGTTTTCAGAGTTGTCCAAATGCAGGATTTCATTCTCCAATACCCTCATCTCTGCATGGGAAAATATGATTGAAAGCAGAAATTCATCTTCTTACACCTTTGACTGGACCAACACTTAAGCTGGCACTTTAAACATTTATATCTTACATATCTGGCAAAAATATTCTCCTGAACTAAACCCCCACCTCCCCTACAAAAACAACAAACAAGGTGAGTGCTTGAAGGTTTCAGAGGCAAATCCAAGTCTAAGTTTATGAGTGAAAGATCCTCATTTGATGGACTTCAAAAATTACCTGACTCTTTACAGCACAGGGAATTCCACAGGCATCAGAGCCAAGAACAGCCTGCACAAATATTTTATTTCCTTGAAGTCTTAATAAATCTGACACAACTCTTGCATCATGTTTAGATTAAACTATTGCAACTCACAATTTCTTCAGGACAGGGAACTGGTGATTTTGCTAGCTTTTCTGTTCCATTATTTCTTCCAGTTTTATAAAGCATCAATAAGAAAAGCTAACAACTCAGTCAAGTGACTTGCTTGGATCTTAACAGAGTATCTGCAAAGAATCTGCTTATCATTTTGGGGTTTAAGTCTCCTGTCAAACTAATTATTCACTACTTTCTTGAATTGTCAGTCTTACTGGTGCCAGTGGTAATATTTCTAGTAGACAAAGTAAAAAGGATTGGTTTGGAAATAAAAATTCTTTGAAACTGTCAATAATAGTTTGATGTCTCACTCCATTTTTTCACCTTCTAAAAGCCTTTTTTGATCTATTTTACTGCTTTAAACATCCAAACCACACTCATTGCAGATGGAAGATTGATATTGAGGGCATGCAATAAAAGAAGTAGGTGTTAGAAGATGTAAGAGTCAAACTATTAAATACCCATGGACCAAAGCCAAGTCTGAGAGAGATGAGCAGGATTCTACTGATGGGCGTTGCATCTATAGATGCCAACCAGCAAATGGATAGTAATCTTTACTCACGAGTCTTTTGTGATGTCAGTGAGTTACAGTAATGAAAGGAAGATGGGTACATCCATGACACAACACAGATGATGCAAAGATAGTGAGCTAGCACCAAGCCAAGTAGCTCCAGACCTTGAAGTCCCGAGCAGCACTGTGCTGATTCTGGTGCAAGCACAACACTAATTAGTGAGATTTGCCGCTGTCTCCTCATCATGCTTTCAGAATCCACTCTGTCATGTTTCTTCCACGCCTTCTATGAGATAAACTTCCACTTCCAAGCTGGGTTTCCCCCAGTCATTGCTCCCTCCGGAAACCTGCCAGAGCTGTCTTGACCTGGTTGGTCTTGATCTGTTTGTGTTCTGACTTGGGCTAGATTTGTAGGTCAGCTGGACAGACACGAAAATATTCCAAGCTAATAGCCTGCAATGCTCTGGAAAACTCCTCTAATGTTTGCTGAAATGGACTTGCTTTTAACTATTCTTCATGCCTGTTCTCCCTGCAGGCATATTCACATGAACAACAAACATTTGCAAGAGTAACAAGGTCACTCTTAGGAGGAGAGCCAGGAAGTCAAACAAACCCATCAGCAGGTTCTCCACTTTCTAAGATGGCCAAGAAACACCAGGTGAAAGTCTTATAGAAACAACATGGCTCCTTTTCCAGCAAAACAAAATCCCACTGAGCGTGCTACTGACTTTTTGAAGGATTTTTGCAATAGGAACAAAAAAA
>VZTE01003427.1:355805-409707 GCA_013397775.1 Eulacestoma nigropectus | reverse complement strand
AAAAAAAAAAAAAAAATAGAGAAGACTATTACCTTCTTTCTTCAGTCATAAGACAGATACATATTTTATTTTTTCTTCTCTTGATGGTTAAGTAAGAAATCTAGATTTTTTTCATAGCACCTTTACTGGTCCTCTTACATAGGCTTTATCCTAAACAGAGATGTGCTTGTTTTGAAGCTAACATCAATTCAAATTACATATCTAAGAAGCCACCATGAAATGAGTTTCTGGGTTTCAATTTTAACTGGAACTCCACATTTCATTAGTTGACAACTAATCAGCAGGAAAAAACCAAAACACTACAATTCTTGGGTTTTCCCAGGGCTCTACCCACTGAAGACAAGACTTCACACTACTTCTAAATTTATGCCTTTCCTAAAATTAACCTATGATCCTGTGGCCTACATAAAACATTCATCCACATGCTACGCTGCTTTCCACCCAAACTACCCGTCGCATCTACAGGTGTGAGAGAAAACGTGGGCTAGACTTTTCTTTAGCACCATTTTTGATGTGGAGGCAAAGGGAATCACTCAAGAGCTGGTGGTCCTCCAGTGCCCCACCATGTGTCAGTGAAATCACATTATACCACAGATTTTTTTGACAGAATGAGAGGGGGGGAAAAAAAAATCAAGGCAGCAGAAAGAAGCAATAATATGGCCAAAGAAAGGTTAATGATACACAGGTATCATTTAAATGCCTTCACGCATAATATGATAAATCCAGTTTTTATAAGCCAGATCATGTAGAAAAGTAACAGTCTACATTAATAAAAACATGTTAATTACAAGTCTCAATTTTCATTTTTCTGCAACTTCACAGCCTCTTTTAGATAGGACAAAGAAACCAATTATAAGGTAAAATGTTATTTCTCCCCTTCTGGACACATTTTATTATATAGGAAGTCACAAGAATTAATTAGGAAAATTTTTTCATTGCCCAAATCAGTTAATCCTGACAAGATGATGCAGAGGGACTGAAAAAAAGTGCCTCTTTCTTTTAATTTCTAAAAAACAATAAAAAATTCCTTTTTTATCCCTCACCCTAAGAAATCCCAAACATTACAGACCAACATTATTCACATAACATCACACAAACCCTCCCCCACACACTGACCCAAATAATAAATGTAGCCATCCTGAAATGGGACAAACAGGATATCCCAATGCTTAAATGGCAAGCTAACAAAACAGTGGAGAACAAAAGTTAATCTTTACCTGGAAGAGCTAAGTCATAGAGGGGAATATCCCAGAGCTTCTCTGGTAACTGTGACATCCATTGACTATTTTCATGGCACACGTGAACGAAGGTTTGCAAAGGGCCTTCCATTGGTATGTGCTCTGGGACTTCATAGGGTGCTCTGGGAGGGAAAAAGAAAAGAAAAACAATAAACCATTCCATATACTGCAGTTGAATTAATGACATTGCACCTGTGTAGGATGGATTTACAGATGTTTAAAAATGCCAATCCTTCTCTTAAGTACTTGCAGCAAAATGTCAAGAGCTTATCAGCCACGACGTATGCTGCTTTTGATAACACTGTCTCCCAGCACAACGCCAAAGGGTGGGTTCCAGCTTCAGGCCTGCAAACTGACCAAGTGAAAGAAAAAACAGAGCCAAGACAAATATACGCAGTTTCATCGGTATGGAGAAATTACTGTCTATATTGGCTGTTGTGAAATCACATGGAGTACCTCCCTCCAGTGCAAAACTGCATCCATTCCTTTACCCTTTGCAGTCCCAGGAGTACAGCAAGGGCAGGGCTGGGACAGGGGCTGGGTCTGCTACCCTCAGGTCCCTGGAGAACACTTACCTTGAAGGATCAAATCAGGTGCCACAGGAGTAACTCTGTGAAAAGCCTTGACAAAGATGTCAGGACACTCGATTTGCAGGTCATGCTGGTCTGGGGTCAAAAAGGAAAATTTTCCTCTCCTTATTCCCAGTTAGGAGAACACCAAAGGTGTTTTTGTCACCCCTACAAGTCCATGATCATAAGTATTTCAGTTTGGTCTGACCTTTCTGAAACTACTCTGGAACTGTTCTTCTCTGGGATCTTCTGCAAAATTTGCAGTGGTCATGCCAGGAGTGCCAGTGGATGAAACCCAGATGAGAAATCATGGCATCACCAGGGCCTACTAGAGTTATCCTGTTAATTTTTCATTTTATGATCTCCTTTATTATTCAGAACACAAAAATAAGCTCTCTGTGTTTTGGGTTTTTTCCTAGGATGTTCGTACTTCAGGTGGTAGTCTGGGGATTAGAGCCTTCCTTCTTTTCACTACTTTCAAGGGTTTATTTTGTCACAGCTAGTGTGAGAATTTCTTTTAGATCATGGCACAGTGATTACCATCATTAATATCACAGCTTCCTTTTTAAAAAAGCTGTCAATACAAATGATTCCTTCTTGTCTGCTACAGCAATGGCAGTCAGATATGTATTTTGCAGGTTTTGTACTCTGCAAACACCCTCAGTGGTCCCTGGTCCCTTTTGCTGCATCTTAGTACGTTCATTCAAGATTGTTTGTCCTAGGAGGTGGTTGGTTTTTCCTTATATACTAGAAAGCCACAGTGCTTATATGAAGAACATTTCCTTAAACATGGTGCAATAGATTTTTTTTTTTCTTTTGGCAGTCACATAGGGTCATCTGAAAGGCAACTTTAGGAATTGCATTCCTAAGTTTTATGTCCATACCACACGTAACGATACAATCTGCTTTTATACCTGCCAATGATCATAGCATCGCTTGCCTAGCCTACCCTGCTGCACCTTCAGTGTCTTTGAGTTGGTGTCTCTGAGTGCAGCCACCCCAGTTTAGATTAGAAGGGGACCGTGCCAGCAGAGGGAAATGCCTGGCACCCCTGGTGCAGTGACACCGGCTGCACGTGGCTGGTGTGTAACCTGGGGCTTCCTCCTGGTGAACAGCATCTGCCTCTGAGGTTATCCATACACACAAGGCCTTTGCGTAAGCAGCGGGAAAGAGGTTTAAACCCTCTCTTGCCTTTTGTCTCCCTATTTTAAAAAACAGGTATTTGATGGGCCTAGTGCAAAGTCAAGTGAAAAATGCCCATAGATTTATTTAGGAAAAAAAAAGTGCAGATCCTTTTTGTCCTGCATAAACAAATGGTGTCTATACGACACATCAGCTATTCTTATTCTTGGAAAGATGTTCATATCTCAGGCAGTTTGACTCACCCATCCTCTGGCTCTGCACTTCAGCATGATGCACTTCTGTCCCCCACAGAACCCTGTTCAGACAACAGATGTCTGCAGCTCATTTTGTCACCTTTTGCTGTGTTTCATGCTTCATCAGACTGCACACCACTGCTCACCCACAGCTGCTCTGCTCTAGTCTCTGTACCAAGTAGTATCAGCGTGGACAGGGGCTGCAGGTGCTTAAAATAGCATTGCTGTTTAGTAGTTGTAAAAGACTGGATGGTGTCTCTTCTTCTCCAGCCCTGAAGCTGACAGGAGCTGTGAGGCTGCAACACCCCAGCATATGGCAGCACTTATGTAGGTCCTGTATGCAGACCAGAAACCTAACTATAAGCACTGCATTCCCTTTTTTGAGGGGGGATTTGCAGTTCCCTTTCCAGAGCCTTTGGGGCTCTCCTATTCCCCAGAGCCACCCACACTCCCTCAGAGCAGGCACCCATCACCCCAGGGACCCATAGCAAGACCCTTTAGCCCTGCTGGGCAGTCACACCCGGCACAGGCTCCTTTGCACTGACAGCATCCCCAGGATGCGTCCAAGGGTGCAGGTTTGCCTGCTGCCACTCTCTCCTCCTGCCATATGCTCTCAGCACCTTGAGTGGGCCAACACAGGCACAGCCTCACAGCTGACAGAAAAAAGCTGGGTTTCTGCCATGCTGGTCCCTTTCTCCAGTTCACCACGGAATCAGGATAGCCCAGCACTGGCCCACGCTGAGGAAGTCCCTGCAGAGGCATCAAGCTTTGCAATTGCCTTTGCTGAGCTGTACAGGAGACCCCTTGGCATTGCCCAGCCAAAGCCTGGGGGCAGCAGTTTCTCAGCTTGGCACAAGCTGCCATCAATTCCCCAGCCTCTGCGGGACCAGGACACTTCACAAGGAGTGTCCTGCTGCTGGGCCTGAGGAAAGCTGGCAGAGAGCAGAAACAGCAAGACCAAGACATGAAGCGGTCCTGCAAAGAGACGTGAGAGATTCACATCTCATTCTCCTCTTCCTCTTCTTCTTCCACATTACCCTGAGACTGGGGATGGCAGCCACTGGCAGTGCATGGCAGGAGCTGCACCATGGCCATCTGCTGATCAAGTCCTGTACAAAACTGACTGGACCAGGTTTTGTCCTGCTCCCCTATGCAATGCAAAGCCCTAGGTGTTCACACTGCCACCTCTAAACTCATCTGCTGCCCTATGCTTGAGGGGCAGACTTTAGGGAGAAACCAAGGCTTGCCTGGAGAAATGAAACTGCAACCATTAGCTGCTGCCTCTCGTGACTAAATCCTAAACTTCACAAATGAGAACTGTGTCTTTATTCCCCTCTTCCAGACAGGTAAGTCCACCCTACACACAGTACTGTGATAAACTACTGTGTTGCGTTTGCACGGCAAGATTTTGGTAGTGGGGGAGGCTGCAGAGGTTATTCTGTGAGAAGCTGCCAGAAACTCTCCCCATGTAGAACAGAGCCAATGCCAGCTGGCTCCAGGGCGGACCCGACACTGGCCAAGGCTGAGCCCATCAACAACAGTGGTAGAGCCTCTGGGATAACAAATTTACGAAGGGGAAAAAAATTGCTGTGCAACAGCAACAGCAGCCAGGAAAAGAGGAGTAGGAAAATGTGAGAGAGACAGCTCTGCAGACACCAGGGCCAGTGTACAAGGAGAGGGAGGAGGTGCTCCAGGCACTGGAGCAGAGATTTGACTGCAGCCCACAGTGAAGACCATGGTGAGGCAGCTGTGCCCCTGCAGCCCACAGAGATCCATTCTGGAGCAGAGTCCTCCACCTGCAGTCTGTGGAGGGCCCCACACTGGAGTCGCTGAATGCCCAAAGGAGGCTGGGACCCCCATGGGAAGCCCATGTTGGAGAAGGCTCCTGGCAGGACCCGTGGCCTCATGGAGAGAGGAGACCGTGCTGGAGCAGGTTTGCTAACAGGACTTGTGACCCCACAGAAGGGACCCACGCTGGAGCAGATCACAAAGAACTGCAGCTCTTGGGAAGGACTGATATTGGAGAAATTTGTGGAGGACTGTCTCCCATACTGGATCCCACACTGGAACAGGAGAAGAGTATGAGGAGTCCTCCCCCTGAGGAGGAAGGAGGAGCAGAGACAATACTTGAACTGACCTCAGGCCGCATTCCGCATCCCCCTGTGCCACTGCAGGTAGAGGAGGTGGAGGAAATCAGGAAATCAGAAGTGAAGTTCCAAACAGGAAGAATGGAGGGGTAGGGGGCAGGTGTTCTAAAATTTGCTGGTTATTTCTCATTACCTTACTCTGATTTCATTGGTAATGAATTCAATAATTTCCCGAAGTCGAGTCTGCTTTGCCTGTGATGGTACCTGGTGAGTGATCTCTCCCTGTCCTTATCTTGGCCTATGAGCCTTTCATTACATTTTTCTCTCTCCTTGCTGAGCATGAGAGTGATAGAGAGACTCTTGTGGGCACTTGGCTTCCAGTCAGGAACGACCCACCCTAACTTCCCTCGCTCCCCTTGTTCACATCAGCTGTCTGACCTTCCTTGGGCGCTCTGCATGCAGGCAGCAATTACATATTTTGAGGACTTTACCGGGACACATGCAATAAACAAACAATAAAACACGCAGACGTGTAAAGCCGCAAGAGATCACCATCCTCCAGCCCCAGGACACCGAGAGCATCGGGTCGACTGTCCCTCGCCCGGGCTGTGCCCCGCCGGAGCGTGCCTCTCACGCCCAGCCCCGCCGGCCCGGAGCGCTGGGACACGGCCAAACCCCGGCCAACGCAGTTCCGGGAGGGAGATGTAATTAAAGAACGATTCATAATGACATCAGTAAAACATATGCTGCAGCCGACCCAGAAGCTAAAAAAACCCTCACGGGAATTATAGGAAACCCTGTGAGGAGCAGTACCTGAGCAGCCCCGGCGAGGAGGGAGCCGCCGGCCCCTCAGGGGCCATGGGCGCCAGGGGCTCCGCGCCCCCGCTGCCCCCGCCTGCTGCTGCCGGACCCTCCGAGGAGCCGCATCCCTGCCTCCCTCCCTCTCCTTCGCAACTGCTTTACTCACTCCGAGGAAGGATTCCCTTTCCATGTCGGCTCCTCGGGAAGCCGTGAGCAGCCCAGCTCGCCCGGGGCCCCGCACCGAGGCGGGGCGGAGCTACCCCGCCCGGCTCAAGTGGCCGCAAGTTTGAGGAAGGTGAAGAAGGGGCGGGAGTGATGAAGAAGAGGAGGAGAAGTGGTTCTGGTGAAGTGGCGCTGCCCGAAGCGTAGAGCCGCTCTCTGGATTGACGGAGCATTGCTCCAGGAGGAGCCTGCGGGCAGGGACAGGCGGGGCAAGCGCCAAGTAGCAGCGTGTGCCATGCTTCTGCTGCATTTGAAATCTATTAATGCGAGAAGGCTTAAAATAAATATTTACGAACATATATACACATAAAAAGTACCTTAATTTCCTGCTGTGTCTGTCCAGCAAAGCTTGTCAGGCCCTCAGCTGTGGTGAAATTCACTTATGATGGCACCTGGCAGAAATCTTGGCAAGCTCTTCAAAAAGCTTTTCTGTGTAAAGAGGCAGGAGGTAAATAAGTGAGTTAATGGCATGTAGAGGCAAACATGCAAATCCTCGGTGCAATTCTGGAAGCAGGGTCTGTTCTCAGCCTTCCCAGACAGATGGGGTAAGGATCTCACCTATCTCTTAGTGTTCCAAAAGCACACTAAAACACACAGTTCCCTGAGTAAAGAATGGTGAGCTGAAACTCCAACTGAAAGAAAGGATAGAGAAGATTAGCTCCCCTTTCTCCACAGAGCAGCATTCTTAGAGGGTCACCTACAACGGAACTGGGATCTAAGTTCTCTGGGATCATATGGGATCTAACTTCTCTGGGATCATACTGCAGTTGGGATTAGCAAAACTTCAGGCTGCTGCAGTGTTGTGCTTCTTAATGCGAGGATGTATTTTCCAGATACGCCTTTTTCACTATCTCATTTTTGCATGAGGGAGAGCAGTGTATATGTACAGAGAAAACTTGCTGTGGTAGCAACAGCAGCAAGATCAGGTTAACATTCAGCTAAATGAGTCATTCCCATTGGTGAATCCCAGGACAGCAGGGCTGCCTGGGCTTCAGGGTGATGCTTACATATCAGTTATGTGTATCAGTTCAGGCTGCTGTTTATATATCACGCTTACAGAGTAACACAAAACTAGCTGGGGGTAGATGCAGAATAGATGTGCACCAAGCCACAGCACTAGGGACAAAAAGGATGAAACGCCAAAAAGAATGAACTAAAGCAAAGGAGAAGGTAGGAAAGAAAAGACAGTATTTGATGGCTGTGTGGTTCTGCACCACCATGATAGAAAGTAGCTGGGAACAGTTAGAGAGAAGTGTTACTGTGCTCTTCATGGAATGAAATAAACAGGAAAGTATTTCAATCAGAAAAGGCTAGGAGGAAAAATCAAAGTCAACTTTAATTTTTCATTCACTTAGAAAGTTAAGACTGTGAAGGTGTGACAAAACAGTGGGCAGTCTCTGGATACTACCATGATGAATACAGTACAGCCAGACATGGTTCCAGTCTTGTGAAGCAAACCTGTGTGAAGTTGCTTGGACTAATAGGCAAAATATGACTGTAGAAAGAAAAAATTAAAAGCTATTTTGGTGTGGGTTTGAAATGAGTAACAGAAAACTCAGAAAGAAACATGAAACTGAAATCCTACATTTTATTCTGAGGGCCTTAACACAGGACTTTACACCCGAGTAACGTGAAGTGTCTGCTGAGTGATGTGGAAATGATCTTGCAGGTCTCACCTCAACAGAAATACTCTATCAGGAAATCTCAAGCCGTGTCCAAACCCTTGTAATTCCCACCCTTTCAAGTCTGAGTTTGTGTCTCAGTTCTTCTTTGTTTGCACTGGAATTACTAGAGATGTCGAGAGAGTTGCTCTTGGTTTAGTTCTGAGATCACAATCTCTCAGGAGGGATTTAGGAATTCCATAAATCAAGGAATGACAGGAAGTTAATCAGCAAATGATTAAAGCCCTGAATAAGCATGTCTTCTGAGAAGCAGTCAAGGCAAGGATAACTTTTAGCAGTATTTGCAGAAATAATGATAAGCAAATTTCAAGATGAGGAAGCAGGGACGTGAAAAAGCCCAAGATTTACCCTCCTCACAAAAAATGTCTGCATTAAAAAGACAGAACAGAACTCAAAAGACAAAAAACTTAACCAGTAGGAGCTTATCAGGTTTTGAAGCATTCAGTACTGAAGAGGTTTGAAGCTGGTGGCATCTGAGTGAGTCAAAACAGGCAGATACATCAGTGTGGGGACTGATGGAAGTGCCGGTCTGATTTACAGCTGTGGATCAGAGGGAAATTTCTGGTTTGTTAGTCACAGTGGCAGCAGTCATAGAGCCTTAAACTGGCCTTTATATATTTAAACACTTTGGCATACCAAAACATGATGCTCTCAGTCTGAGAGAAATCAGTTGATTTGTTGATATGAATTAGAGGTTTATGACATTTTTTGAAAATGTACAGTATTTGAGATGTTGCATGAGACATTTGTCTTCCGACCCAGTTTTTTTATTTTCAGATATGGATCACCTTTACTCTATGCTGTAATGTACAGAAATACCACTAAGCATTTAAACAACCTTAACTGAATTCCCTGCATTTTGGGTGTTTGTTCTGAGGATGTTTGCAACACCCTGGGCAATGTGTGTATTTGCCCCTGTCCTGACTTACTGATAAGTCCTCTCAACCTTCACCTAATTTCTGGCTTTGGAACAAACAGGCAGCTTAATATTTCTGAGAGGAGGTTGTATATCTAGGGGCAGCAGCCACGCTATCTCCTAAGAGTGGGGGAATCATCGAGGAGGCCGCTTGCAGCACCAGGGAGGTCACTCTGGGCAATAAAAACACCTGGGAAGAAAAATGCAGCCCAGACATGCTGAAAGCTTGAAGCTGATTCCCTGTGTTTGCTTTGAGAGTTATGAGACCACAATGGCTGCTCAAGCTTGCAGTGCTGTGAGCAGGATGTGATGAGGATGGGAGGCAGTCTGGAGCCCTCCTTTGCACCTGATCCCTGTGCATGGAGCTGCCTGTCAGTGAGGTGCTTCCGACAGTCTGGCACCAGCTGGCAGGAAACCTTAGGCAGAAGCATTGGGGTGGGATTTAGGTTGCCCAAACACATTGCAGTGGGCCAATTCCATCATGAAGAAACAGCCCTGGCTTTATTTGCAACAGGCAAAGTCAGTGTTAAAATTCGGTGGCTGGTAAAAATGCTACTGGGGTGGTTAGGCATGGGGTACAGTGTTGCTCAGAAGAAAAAATAGGGTTTAATTTTATTAGCACAAATTTTAATTGAAATTTTTAAAAAAGAAAAACATGGGGAAAAAAATCCTCAAATTCTTCCATTTTGATTCATTCCCACCAATATAAGAGAGGCTTCAGTGGGCATGGATCAAGGTGCAGGCAAAAGAATCTTCCTCTCAAACAGAAGCAAGCAAGATTTTAATTTCAACTTAACCTACACCATTATTGACAAGAAAGAAGGGTTAAAATGCCCTAAAATATATTTGGTACAGCTAGCTTACATCATGTCTGGCACTGACAGTTTTTAAAACAAGATAAGAAAAGCCCTTCCAAGATGCACAGGAGAGCTGCTCATAATGTCCTACTAGGAAGAGAGACTTAAGGGGGAGATAAACAAAACTCTCTCCTCGGACCCAGCATCTGACAAAACATGAGCAAGGAGAGAACTGGGCTTTGTTGCTAGAACCTAACAGAGAAACTGGGGAGACACAAAAAAATAAATGCATGTCCACTACAAAGAATTTCAAGTTACAGGGAGAAGGGAAACCTCCTCATTCCTCCCTTTGCCATTAGTTTATCTAATGGTTATCTAACCATGAGTTTACCAAGAGTTACCTAACCCTTCAAAATTTTGGGAACTCCCTGTCCTACATGAATCTCTGCCTTTTTTTTCCTAATTGGAACAGGTCAGAAACAAAGCCCTCTACCCTGATGTCCCAATCCCTGAAGAAACTGAAGCAACTATAGACTCACACTTTTCATCCACAAAGGCAGCTTTCAGATCAGCATCAGAGGCAGCTGCTTGGGCAGGACGAGGCTGAAGCAGCACCCTGGGAAAAGCCGGACCATCAATACACCATGCCCTGTCCATGTCTTTCCTGGGTGAAGCTTCTAACTTGGTGGCAGACCATAGGGAGGAGGAGGAAGTACTCTTTTTCTACTTAAATTCAACACTTTGATGAAGCTGAGGGAGCGAGTCTTGTGTCCTTCAGCACCATAAATAGCATCCCACTTTCTTCCTGTGATCAGTTGTGAAAATTAGGCGTCTGTGTCCTTGGAGACAAATTTCCAGTACTGGGCAAAGGTTGGAGCTAACAGTGTCTGGGTCTTTAAGCCATCCAGACTTTTAACTCCTGTGGTTCTCGTGTTGGTTAAGTCTTGGTGACTTTGGGTTCATAATGGATTGCTGGGAAATAACTGAATATTCTTCTAAAGCTGGTGAGTTCTCTTCCCCCCATGCATTGCTGATTTGTACTGTCACCCATAACCTGCCATGGAGCAAGACCTTTTAAAACCATGCTTCAGCAACAAAGATGACTCAGAAGCTGATGCAGATCAGGTAAACTGGATCCTCAGTGCAGAGCCAGTCCTGTTCTGTGCCCTGCAGAGCTGTATCTGTTGCAGTTTCAGACTTGGTGCTTCTTTTTGATCTCTGCCTGCATTTCACATCTATTGGGGCGCAGTAGCAAAAGCATGTGAGGATGGATGTCTTGGGCAGCGCAGGCATGATCTGCAGTGATCTGCAGTAGAAGTTCATCTTACAAAAGAACTTCACACTGCGAACAGCACAGGTCATCCCTGGCAGAGGATTTAGGTGCAGGGCTGGTAGAAGCTGAGCTCAGGATGTCAGTCTGAGTCAAAGATTGCTAATATAGATGCTAAAATCTACAACAGAAAAAGGATATAAGTTTCCCAAGGGGACAGATAACCTAAGAAAGTACTTCATCTCCTATTACATTTCCTTATTTTATTGCAGGGTAACAAAGCACTATATTGACCTCCCACACTACCACAGGGCAGTAATTAATAGCATAGTCATTTATAAACTACTTGATACATATTACTGAGCCTTTTTTTTTTCTATCCATATTGCCTAAATCCCATCATCCGTTGGTAGATTGTTTTCCACTGGTACTTGTGTCAGGAATGTGGAGCTGAAAAATTGCCCAAGGGCTGCAGCTACCAGGGTAGTCCCCCTCCTGCACACCCAGGATAGCAGCTTTGCTGGAAGGGTTCGTGCAAACATTCCAGTTAACATTTCCCACCAACAGTTTGTGCTATGGTTTTTTTTTGCCTGAGCTAATTCATCAGTATTCAGACATACACTAAATATGCCCATCCTCAAACTTTTTAACAGTATACTGAGTACCCTTCAAGTTGTTACATAGCAGTTTTAGTTAGGGGATGTTGCTATTACTGTGTACAACTTGCAGACTGCAATGTTGTCTGGCCATAAAAGCAGATTTGCCAAGCCCCAAAATGTTAACAAACCACCTTCTACTAAAAGCAATGGTAAGAAGCCACTCCAATGCACTGGAAGCTCAGCAGCTGTCTGCATGAATGTCACAAGCGAGACACAGAGAAGCTGCTCTAGCAGTGGCCAAACCCTAACTGACTGTAGTTGTTTTCATGTTTCATTTTCCACGGCAATTTTCTTTCTGTTGGACTCCAGATGCAGTAAGACTCTTCAAACCACCCCATGCCTTACCAGGGAAAAAAAATCCACTGCCACTTATAAACACAACAAATCCTATACAAGACTTAAGTGTGAAAACTGTTTTGATGATTGGCTTTTCCATGGATTAGGATGTTCCTGACTCACAGGTTTTTCTGTCAAAACAAAGCTGGAATTTTTTCTTTCAATTATATACCTCCATATCTATTTTACCTGAAATGATCATGGCAGGGGCAAACTAATCAATTTATAATAATAAAGCTGAGTAACAGATCTCCCTTACAGGAGCATATAAGCACATTTTTCACAGCATACATGTTAGAAGCTACAGGAAGCAAGGACATTTGTGGCAAGTTGAAATGCAAGTTTTTCCTGTTCCCTTGTTACAACTGAAGAACATGATGTCACAGCCACTGTTCATTGTTGCACTTACTGACTTTTTTATATGAACAGCTGTGCTAGAAAGATGAAAGAATTTCACTAAGTTCATGGGTGTGATAAGAACCGTCAGCTAAAGATTCAGATATTGCTCTAAATATATTTGAACAATTTCTGATCCTGAAATGGTCCTCAGGTCCTCTGATGTAGACAAAACTTTGTATTGGGCTACAGGGTTTGACCCATATTTTCAGTGTCTGCACCATATTGAAAGGAAGGTCAGGGCTCAACTAGTGTGGAAAGGAGGTTAACACAAATCCAAACAATTGATGGCTTATAGGAAATAGAACTTGGCAAATAGGGGGGTTATTTCTTTTTTGTTTTGGTTTTTTTCTTGTTTGGTTTGGTTTTGGGGTTTTTTTAAGGGGAAGGGATTTTTTTAGGGAAATTAGATTTATGCAGCTGCCTAATCTGGTACAGTCTTTCTTCCTATTTTCTTAACCACAACACTTTTTAAACCGCAAACTGAATTGAAGCAAAATCTTATCAGCCATATCCCGAGGTTCTTGAAAACAGCCTCTCTTCAATGTTCTGATAACCTGATTAGCAGACCCTTGGATTTTAGGCCAAATGCAAAGGAGTGGACCTTGCTTGTCTCTTGTGGAGATCACATAGAATCCTAAAATCATTAAGGCTGGGGAAGTGACCTCTAAGATCAAGTCCCACCTTTAACCCAGCAACACCATTTTCACCTCTAAACCATGTCTCCAAGTGCCACATCCACAGACCAAGAGGGCAGAAGGTTCAAGAAAGGGGATTTTTTTTTCACTCTCTTCCTACTGCCATAGCTAGAGGGGGCTGATATCCTTGCAGAGGGCTGTACACCATAGGGTGTACTTGCTGCTGATACCCTGTTTAAGAGTGTCCTGGTCATTCACCTTAAACATCATAGGCCTTTACATCTAAAACCCTGCTGCATCTCCTCATGTAGTTGTGTTGCAGCACCAAGTGGACCAAACCCTGAACAGCCCATCCCATCCCATCCCATCCCATCCCATCCCATCCCATCCCATCCCATCCCATCCCATCGCTGCCTGGCTTTGGCAGGAGGTTGAAAAGGAGACCCCTGCAAGGGCTCTTGCCATGCCAGCGGTGCTCTGAGGCTGCAGCCGTGTTCCAGGCCGGGAGATGTGACCAAAGAAACAGAATTAGGAGGCTAACACAGTTAGAGTCAAACAGTCCTAGCCTCATGGGACATAACAGTTTGCCAGACTAATATGATTTTTAAATGGGGTTTCTTTTTAGCAGGTAGGGTGTATGCAGCTGCACTCTCATACACCTGCTTCTCCTCCCATCACATCTTTTCTTTCTTCCCAGCTGCTTCTGGATACAAGCTAACAACCCTCTAAAGTCAACAGAGAGAAAAGAGCATATCTGGCATGTCCATTATCTAACCTGCTTCAGATTGGCTCAAACAGAGACATACTGCTACCAAAGTTTTGTAATTGATTTCTACTTCCTTCCTAAGGAGGACATTACTAAAGACTCACATTACAGGTGCCCTTACTTTTTCAGTGGAATGACCTCAGTTCCTCCTGTTTGGGCTTTCTACCAGTGTTTTCAAAGAAGAGCCAACAACAGTGATGCAGACAGGCAGATATACAGAGCTGCTATCTTAATGTCACATGTTAGAGGAAACACCCCAACTGCAGAAGTTCCCAGCTTGTGCAAGACCTTGGCATGATAATCATGGCTAAGAGAAGTATTTGCACAATCTCCAGTTACTATTTAATCCAACACCTAGGGCAAAATGTCAGGCTATTGTCTTGCAAAAGTGCAGAGTGTGTCAAGGGCTGTAAAGTTTCTTATACAAGCTTTCTCAATTCAGGCTCAGAAAAACACAAATAAAAACATGACTCATATTCTGACAGAGCAGCTGAGGCTCAGCCTCCACTTTGAGCAGTGCCTGAGCAGGCATGTCCCTTCATATTCCTGTCCCTCTCATCTGGATTAGGCAGGTCTCCTTCCAAAACAAAAGCCAACCATTTTGCTCACTACATAAGAAACAAGGGCTGGGGAACCTGTTTCTTTCTCCACTCTAGTTTAAAACTTATCTCCAAAGGTTAGCCCACAGGCAACAGGCGTGGCTTCACTTTGAAACGTGTGCAGACTGACAGGAGTACAAACAAAATATGGATTCATGGATTTTCCCACAGTTATTCAGTAAGCCTAGGAGTCTCTAGGGAGTTTCTTAAACACACACAAGTTGTGTGTGCAGGTGCCCCCAGGGGAATGGAAAGGAATATAGATATCTCCTAGACAGTAAATTCTGAGGTATTTAGTCCTTGTACAGGCAAACAGCAAAGGAAAGCTCCTCATACTAGGACAGCCATAGTTCATATAACCATCTCCCACTGTCATTCCTCCCTGCACGCAGTCTTCATTTTCCTGAGGGTATTATGCTCCTTAGCAGCATTTTGATTGCTTTACCTGTCAGCTCTTTGTATCATCTGGAGTTTCATCTGAACCAAACCTGGCTTGCACCTGGAAGTCATTCCCATCAGAGGAGGATCGGAGGCACACAGCAGAGACTATGGTAGAGTGCAATTTCTAGAGAGTAGGTCATTCCATCCCAAACTAAAATCAGAGAGACTACAGCCTTGAAATTACCATTTCTCTCCACCAGCTTCCTGTAATGCTTCTGGCAACTAGCACCCCATCTCCAGAAGAGAAAAAGCTCTAATGGGAGCTAGTTGGTCTCAGTTGCTTCAGGGTGTTGCAGAGAAGTTCGCTGACACAGGCCAACACTGCGTGAACAGATGTACCTGATGGTTCATATTGGATCAGGATGATGTGGCAGTACAAAGCAGGCTGGAGTCAGGCAGGGGCACACTGTTCACCACTAGCCAGAGCATCTGGCAGAGATGTTGTACATACTTTTTCTCTACATCCCAGCTTTATGTAACCACAGAAAGAGACAGCCAATACCTGGTCCAACTCAGAGCCTGCTGGTACAAAAGAAATCACCCAGCTCTTCTGGCATATTTAAAACATCTGATTGAGGGTTTCTTTAGGAAATCAACACCATGTGTTGTTATGCCCAAGAACTGTGGATGAGTTGAAGAGTCATAGTGTTAGATTTACTGTAGCACTGGAATAAGGCTTCATCATGAACAGATTCTGCCTCAGGTCTTGTCTCAGATGTATCATCTATTTTCTGAAGTATCAAATTCAGCATTTAAAAGGAGTTTCAGTAAGAAAGGATGATGCCAGCAGAGGTCAGTGCATCACCATGCTCAATCTCTTCCATCTTAATCTGGTAAAAAATACTTCAACTTACAGATCATGGGGGTTTTTTAAGGGGGGAAGTGATTTTAAAAATATTCGTAAGTAATGGGTTTGAAGAGGAATCATCCTAGTCACTAGTTCATCCTGAGAATTATAATAGAGGAAGGATGAACAACAAAACCCCCTACTTTTAAAGGAAAAGAAAGAACTTCTGTGAATCTAGCACTTTTTGACATCAATTTCTCCCTCACCCCTCAACTGCACAGACATTTGAAGTAGATGCTTAAAATAAATGAGATGTTTATAGAATTACTCTACGTGGTTTAATTATAAGAAAAGCCACTAACATGACAGGAGATGTCCCTTATGAACTACAGTTCACCTTAGGACATTCTCTTTGCATCAACAATCAACTGTACATGGAAATGAGCAGCTGAAATGGATAAAGCCAATTGTTAAACAGGAAGTTTGCTATCTGGCCTATTGGGAAGTCCCTAGTGACAAATTGTAGAAAATAGCAACTCCTTCTCAGTGACCTGTTTCTAATGGAAAACGAAGGGCAAACCCCTAGGATAGCCATCCTAAAACTGCCCTGGCAGCTTTGGTGCCTGCATGCCAAGCAGAGATCACCTACACTGAAGAAGTGGCAAGGAGCTGACTCATGTTACTCCCACCCACTCTTGTGAAATTGGGTGCAAACAGACCTCATTGGCATTGGCAGCAAGTGGGAGAATGCAGCAACATCAGCAGCAGCCAGAGGAGGAAAGACGGAGTCTGAAGGGTTTGCTATCAGTGTTCCTGGGCACTAGCTTTTGCCTCCCCTCTCTCAGCAGTTACTCCCACTAATTCCAATTACTGCAGTCCCCATGTCACCAAAACCCACCAGGTGTTAATGGAGTAGGAGGCAGCAGATGGGGCTCTGCTGGGGCTCTTCAAATCTGCTAAAGAGTTCTTAAACAATCTGGTTTGTGCATCACTTACCCAAGAGTGGATATGATAGTGCTGGTCTCTCTCCAGGTCTTCCAGGAAGATGGTCCTTGTGCATCTGTACAAAGTTTTCTCTAACAGGGTACACTCAGAGAAGTTGTGGTGATAGAACAAGAAGTAATGGGTACAAATTGAAAGAGGTGAAATGTAGGTCAGATATTGAGAAGAAATTCTTTACCAGGAGGATGGTGAGACACTGGAATAGGTTGCCCAGGAAGGCTGTGAATGTCCCAACATTGGCAGTGCTCAAGTCCAGGTTGGATAAAGCCTTGGGCAACCTGATCTAGTGGAAGGTGTCCCTGCCCATGGCAGGAGAAGTCAGATTAGATGATTTTTATGGTCCCTTCCAACCTTTAACATTCCATGATTCTGTGATAAGTTGTGGATGCCCCATCCCTCACAGTGTCCAAGGCTGGGCTGGATGGGCTTGGAGTAACTTGGTCTACTGGGAAGTGTCCCTGCCCATGGCAGGGGGGTGGAACTAGATGACCTTTAAGATCCTTTTCAACCCGAACCTTTCCATGATTCTATGATCAAGTGTCCTTGGTGTCCTTTACACCCCACTCTCATACCAGCAGTGTAATGGACATCATGAACTGCAGAGAGGGTTATTAATCATGAAAAAGGAAGCTCTTATCACATGAGGGGAAACAAATTGAGCAATGTCAGGCTCCAGCATCCCTTAACAGAGATTATTCCTATGCCAAATTACATAAATTTCCTCCTGAGAACAGAGCTTGGAGAAGCCCTCCAAGCTTGGGAAGGTAGAAGTGACCACTGCCACTACACAGCCTCACTGCCTAAAGGCACAAGCCTATGACATCACCCAGTGATCTCCTAGGTAACATTTTAACCTTTTGGCCAATGCTGTGTACATTTGAAGGATAAATCCAGGTCACCAGAACACTGAAGTGGGATTCAGCTCAATCAGCTTCACAGATACCTGCAGCAGAGATGTCTACTGACGCACTACCCAGCTAAGAACTACACAGCTAAGACTCCTTTTGCAATCAAAGGGAGTAATAAATTAAAAGGGTGAAATTCATCAGCCTCTAAAATCAGTCTGCTGAGTTATACCCTAAAGCTGCTTATTTCTCTTCACCACACAGTGAAGAATTTTTTGGTTTCAAAGCAATAACCTTTTACTGAAGGTTATTGAGATTTGGAATTGTGTCTTCCAATGAAAAGAGCTCTGGCCCATGTTGAAGACTGGCAGATGCAACACGAGCACACTGCTGTGGGCAGTCACCTCAGGAGTACTGTCTGCAGAATATTAAGAGATCTCAGACTGGAAGACACAATTCCAGATGCCAAATTATTCCAGGCCAGCAAAAGTACACCTTCCCCAAGCCAAGATAGCACAGTCAATTGTATCCGTAGTACTCTTTTTAAAAGCCAGTTAGTCTGCCTGTTCCCTGCTGTGCAGAATCTGGCAAAGCTTTCGTGAGGTAGCCCAAAACCCACCCACTGCTTGCATTTACAGCTTGCATGAGTCTTGTTTTGGTGCAGGAAGAGAACACGACATCAACACCAACTGTTTCTTTGACTTTCAGGTTGTCAATACTGCAACACACAGCACAAACAAACTCAATAAACTGGTACTTTAAGCAGCTCAAACAATCTACAATCTTAGATAAATTTAATCAACAGCTCTTTCAAATGGTACCTACTGGGGGTGAATGGTCCCTGGGAGAACAAAGAGGTAGCTGCCTTGCTGACATGACATGGCTTTGCACAGTTTTCAAATCCTGTTCTGCTGTATGAAGAAATTACATGGATTTGATAATTTCTTGTTGGCTGCTGCTCACATCCTTGTTTTCTTTCAGTAGTAACAAATAATTTGTTTGGTCAGTTTTTCAAACATTTTCTGAAAGCAGAAATTAAGCTAGGTGCTGAATCATACCCTAATATTCCTTTCTCCTTATTTAAAGACAATCACTCTTTTTCTTCATGAGCTTTTCAAGACGTTACCTGCCTCTAACATGTTTTCAGGTAAAACATTATTATTCAATATTACATTGTGAAGTTCTTTAATTTCTTCACAAGGAAATTCATAATCCCTTGCTAACTTGAAAAACTCTAAATTTTTCTTTTCCCATTCAAAGTGAACCTCTTTACTTATATCACTGGTATGAACTATAATATCCTTCAATTGAAATTGATCATTTTTCTAAAGACAGAGGCAAAAAAATATTATTATGAAATTTTACCATTTGAGTATCATCTAGCAATATCTTCTTCTCTCTTCTGAACAGCTGACTAATTCATCCTTTCCTTCACCTTCACTCTGTTACAACTGCACTTCTAAAATTATCTATACCTCTTGGTAGATGCATCTTGTTTTGAGCTTTGACTTTTTAAAATTTTGTTCCTACATGTTCAGGTTATATTTATCACTCATCCTCAGTAGCCTGACCTGCTACCCAGTAGCAGTTTCTGCTTCCAGCTTGATCCTTTCTTGTGTTTAAGGTTCATGCACAGTTCATGCTTTAATCAAGCTGATCTCTTACTGCACTTTCTCTCTTTTTTCACAGTGGGGTAGTATATGCCTGTGGATGGATATTGTGTTATTGTGTGTATTTTTTGTAAAGCACTAACCCTTCAGCAGCTTTTATTGAAGTCTGCCTTGTTTTGCTCAGCTGCTATTCCTCCATCTTGTACTGGTATAATCATGAATCATTTTTCTAATGGCCACTCTTCAACGGACTTTCCAGCCTCAAATTCTCATCCATTCCTCACAATTGTCAATGAATATAAAAGAATCTCTCCTTTACTTGCTTACTTTACTTCTTGAATCAGAAACATTTTTCCATATGCAAGCCAAAATTTTCCAAGCAATCTTCTGTATTTCTTTCCCAGCAGATACTCTTCATTATCCCCAGCAATCTTGTGCCAAATTTAAAGGTTTTTGCAACATAGAACTACCTTGTTTTCCCCTGCAGTTCTTTTCTGTCTATGCTACAAACCTTGGGAATAAGATGCAATTTAAAGCTCTATCTTGCATTCAAAGACCAAATTTTGCAAAATTTATGGCTAGCACATGTTTTGGTTGATAGAAACACAAAGGTCAGTTTCAGGATAGCTTTAGTCATTGATGGCACAACTCAGAGCACATGAGATCTTGCAAGTGAGGTCATTTCATGTGCTACTGATATGGCATCAGAGAGTGAATATGTCTAGATAGTTCATGTGCTTGTCTACAGTCAGTCTGGGCCTACAGGGTCGAAGGGTCTGAACACTGGAAATCAGTGGATCTAGGAGTATGCCAGGCTGCTAGCTGCTCATGTATGTCCTGTTTAAAGTCATCATAACATCATTGAATCACATGAAAGGAACAATACTGGGGAAACCTCTTGGAGTAAAAGCATGCGTTTTTCAACACAGCTGGTCATTCCCCTGAAAACATGACATTTCTTAATATTGAGTTCCCCAAATATGCCAAATCTTGTTAATTATGCTAGTTTGAGTGCTATGAGCAGAAAGAACATTAAATATTTATATATGCACACACACAATGTAAAAATAAGGTAATTCTAAAACACTAAATGCAAACTCCATTTTATGGGGTTTTTTTATAGTTCATAAAAATACAGCATAAGAATAAAATAGTAATATCATAATATTATATTTGTTGTGTACCAGCACACAGGCCAAATGTCCATAGCAGAGGCAGATGTGGAATTTGTCGTTTCAAGCCAAATACTTACTAGTCAAACATAATGCAAATGATAAAATGTAAAGCTTGCAAGCAGAAGTTAGATCCTAGGCAGACTTCAAGATCCTAGGTGTTCTTCAAACAGAACACAAGGAAGAAGAGTCTTCCTTTCCCTACTATGTATGTATCACAAATGGGTTTTATAGAAGAGCCCAGAAGAAACCTTATTCTCTCTCAGATCATACATGGGGCTTGGGATTATATCTTTGCATTTTGGCTTTCATTCTAAAACCAAGCGTTTAGGCATGCTGAATATTTGATGTAATTAACATCTTGATTTCTGTCTGCATCTGTAAAGACCTGGAATGAAGAGATTTGAAAAGCACAAAATCGCCCCTATGTCATAATAAGGTCTTCTTTTCAAGAATGGTAAATACATCACTTTGACCTTCTAAGTTTTAGATAGATTAAGTGAAGAAGATTTTTAAGTTCTAGATACCTTCAGGGCCATAAAACTTAAAAGCATATAGCCACCTGCGCCATAAATCATGGAGGCCTCACCAGCTTACTCTTTAGGGTAAACACTTCTTGCAGGAAACAGAACAATGAGAAGGATGTAAGAGATGAGCTAGTGTTTTCCAGAAACTACTTAAACCATCTCAACAGCAAATAGCAGGTATCTACACTTGTCTTAGTGATGTAAAAATGGGCTTAGTGCTAAAGGAATAGAATGCTTCAAACTAAAATTGCTCCTCTGTACTGAACACTGAGAAACCTCTCCTTGCAAGTGCCGTCAGGAATTCATAAGAACTTAAGAGTTAGCTTAGGCTTAATTAAGTTAGCTGAAGTTGTCTTCCTTCAGTAAGAATCTCCTTCCTTTAATTGTGCTGATACCTTAAGTGTTGTGTTATTCTTCAGTTGCCTGCTGTATTGTGTGGCAAAGACTGTATGTACATTTTTACCTGCAGGGTCATGGACACTTGGTGTCTGCTGTTGATTTCTGATTCTCTAATGGTCACAATGCAGGATTATTGCATTTATCAGAGGGACTACTGGGAAATGACAGGTTTACAGAGACTATCTTTGCTGTGTGTGAGAGGAGTGCAGTATAAGAATGCAGTGGGACTTAACGTAGCCAGTTTTATGTTACTGAGGTGAGGGTGGCTTTCCTGTCCTCACGGAGAACCCCGTGGTCCTACTGCCAGGGGAAGTAATGCTTGTGAAACTGGTGTCTTTACATCAAACAGGTAAGAAGTCCTTCATTGCAGTTTATGAGGCCTCTTCTTCATCACACAGAATAGGTGCTAGTTAGACATTTTAATCTCTTTTGGAACCAATTTTACTTGTGAGCACAGAGCGCTGCTTAATTTTGAGCCATTACTAAAGGGCTCTGAAAGTGCTGAAAGGTGGTCTTATCACATAGTTAATGCTTTGGATGACCTGTAGCATATCGGGCTTCTTGCTCTTTTAGTAAAGCTCCCAGAATCCCACCCTAGTTCCTGAGATGAGATTCCTTCAGGTGCTGCACTGATCAGTAAGTTGCCCATCTCCATTGCCAGTCCTAAGCACCCCAGTAACCTTCCATGTTTTTTGATTTATGGCTTAAAGACAATAAAGTCTTTTAGTGCCAAGAGGAGAAAGTAGAAGGGCAATATGGCTTTAAAACAGATTTAAAATGAGAGTGGGTTTAGATTGGATATTAGGAAGAAATTCTTCACTGTGAGGGTGGTGAGGCTGTGGAATAGATTACCCAGACAAGGTGTGGATACTCCATCCCTGGAAGTGTTCCAGGACAGTGGATGGGCCTCTGAGCAGCCTGGTCTAATTGAAGGTGTCCCTGTCCATAGCAGGAGAGTTGGAACTAGACGGTCCTTGATGTCCCTTCCAACCCAAACCATTCTATGTTTCTATGATTCAATATGTGACTATCTAGCCAGAGAATCAGCAAGCAGAATTGCCTTAAAAAGCCATAAGAAGCTGAACAGGAGTAAGTATTCTTAGTAAGAGCTGATAGACAAAACAGTTAAACACGGGAAAGGAAGCATAAGAGTGAATAGGCCGGGTATTGGGGCTTGTAGTAGCTTGTCCCTTGGATAGGTCATCAAAATATCAGCAAATTTATCCTTCTGTTCCTGTACTCAGAACCACACATATTTTATAAGTAAAGAGCTTAAAAAGCATACTTGTTCTATAAGCAGGAAATCAAAGACCAGGTCAGTTAGAAATGGACAGTCTTGCCGTCATCTTCTCTCCTGTCACAATAGCCCCAAAACTCCTCCACATCTCTAGTGGACCCCAATGAAGCAAGAGGCAGCCTTGCTGTTGCTATCCTAGACAAACACATTTGCTCAGGCACCAGCCAGATCCTTCACTTTCTCTGCGATGGGCCATTAGCCTGGACCTCCTTTCCACCCAGGCATCGGTACTCATTACAAGGGCAGTCTTTGGAACTCCTCCTTGTCTTCCAGTTTGGATTGAGGTGGGTCAGTCAACAGATGCAAAACTTAGCAGAGGTGGCAGTACTCTTTTCTTTTAAAAAAGACATAAAATGTCCACTAAAGTCTTAATGTTCCCCAAACACTTTTCTACTATCACAGATAACACAAACATTCAGTACACAGGTAGTACACGCAGTACAGAATGAAGGAATATTTTAGCACTGTCTAGGGATGGTTACCATCAGGCAATGTATCACTGGAAAATCTTGTTGTCTGGCTAGTATTAAAAATTATACCAATAAACATTTTCTTCAATCCTTTCTGACTGTTGTATGCTGATCTCAGAGTTCTATCTCTAAGGCACATGAAAAAGGTTTGAACTTATACCCTCCAGGACTACTTGAATCATTGACCTGATCTGGTCTTGTAGCCTAAGAAAAATGAAATTTTGCATAAACAGAAACAATTATAAGAGATCTTTGACATGCAAAGGTGATTTTAGTAGAGATGGTCAAAAGTATGTGATAAATACGGTTTGTCATACCCCATAGAGATGTAAAAATAAAGAAACTGTCCCACATGCAAAGAATTCTGCCTTTGTTTTATTTGGGATTTGGTCGTGTCTATTGTTTGAGCATCTACCTGTTGGACCAGTCTTCATCAAGTAAACAAGTCAGCAATAAAAGGAAGAAGGTGTTTTGAAGACATCAAAAAAAAGCTCTGATTTACCAAAAGCACTTAGTTATTGACATTACAAAATTTAAAAATTCATTTTAATTGGAGTGGATCTCCCACTGGAGGCCTTCAAAAACATCTAACATTTCTCCTAGAGCTAGGAAGGGAATTTATTTATTTATTATAAAAAATTTATTTATTTGCTTATCTATATAGTTATCAGGGGAATCACCAGGCACCCAGAATGAAGATACAAGTGCTGGAGCTATATAAATAGGTCTCCACCCACTATCCTTCCTTTGGGAAAGCAGAATTAGGGAAAGGTTTTTAAGAGAAAATGAAAAAAAGCAAGGTAGCACCATTGCAGAACAAAATAATTTTCCATTCTTTTATTTCTAAGCTTTCTTGTCACTAGAGATATTGGTAGAAAAGCAAAAAATGAAGGTGAAATAAATATCTTTCCAATGTTAAAGACTGAAAGATTAAGTCCCTAATAAAGATTCTACATATTCTTATTTACATATTCTTTATCTGAGGACTTGCAAAACTTCTCATTTCTTCTCTCATCTCCATGTAAGAAAGAGAGCACCCTAAATTTTTCCTAATAAGTTCCCAAAGCTTTTTGTTAATGTTATAACATAAAAAAGAAAGACAACTGATTAGTCAGGCTAGTGTACACTAGCAAAGGAAGAGCTGACAAAAAAACACTGAGCCTAGAGGCAGTTTCTCTAGTGGAAAATAGATGCTTGGCCTGAACACAACTATACAGATGTAATGCCAAAAATGAAGTAACTCCTCTCTTTAAAGCCCCAGAGAGTCACTGGAAAGCTTCCCCAGACTTCAGATTACACTGTAATTTAATTTATTTTTCAGTGATTCTGTAGTGGGTAAATCTTTGAACTGACATTAAGGAAATAGAGTTGGTTTCCTGTTCCTGACACAGATTATCTGCAAGACCGTGGATCAGTCACAGCACAGTAACCAAGAGCAGCCCTGCCGAGAAGGACTTGGGGCTGCTGGTGGATGAGAGGCTGGACATGAGCCGGCAATGTGTTCTCACAGCCCAGAAAGCCAATTGTGTCCTGGGCTGCATCCAAAGCAGGCTATCACAAGCTGTATAAATCAAAAGCTTTGAATTCCAAATGCTGTACTTACTCCTATTCCACCAGTTTGCTGCATTTCAAAAACAAAATTAACCAGTGGCTGGTTAATAAGAGGGAGCTTGGACCAACTTTTGCTGCAGTCAGGCAGAGAATTTTATACCACCAGTCAGTCACCAGCACATTTTTTATATGCTTCACAAGGTGAGCACTTAACCATGAAATGGCTAACTTAGAATACTATTAGTTTAATATCATCCAGTGTGGTATAGGTTAAATATAGATAAAACATAATAAATAGTTATAAAAGGTAGGATGTACAGAGCAATCCCTTAAAAGGGAAGCCAGGTCCCATCAGTCTGTGCCATATTGTTGACTAGCTGGTTTGTTTTCTGTAGGTTACCCCTGTGCAGGAGCATCCTCCCTGTTGTGCTTGTCGTCATGTAGGGCTGACCCACACCAATCGAGTACTCAGCCACCCAGTAACCACCTCAGAGTGTATCCTCAGCAAGGACTATGGATACCATATTGTTCCCTATAAGCACAAAAGGAATGAACCCAGTCCTGTACCTGCTTCCTTCATGCCTTCATCCTTTGCCTCAAGGCAAGGGGCCTTTGCCTCATTTCAGTGAACTGAGGCTAGAGAATAGCCCAACATGGTTTTCAATTACCACTTTTTTTTAGAAAGCAAAATCATAAAACAGCAGCTTCTGAAATCTGAAGAGAAACAAAGCAGTGGGCCTTTGGGTAAGAGAGAAACTCATCTTCAAGCCTTGTTTTGTATGAGAAACTATGCTACAAAGAGAGAGTTCCTCAAGCACTCAGACCTTGGAGTCTGAGAGCAGCATGCACCATGTCTCCCTTTAGAAACGGAGGAAGGAGTGGCTGGAGAATTACAAACCAGCAACCCTGGCTCACATGCCTGGGAAAGCTCTAGGAAAAAAATTTGCAGGGGTAGTAAGTATTTCTCAAGTGCAAATTCTTTCAAAATTATCTACTTTGCTTTTCTGGCAGAGCAAAGGACCTAGTAGGTAGGTAATTTTGCAAATAACTGGGTATTTTTTGTTAAATAAAGTATCTGCACTCACTTCCTATTTTTTTTTTTTTTAATTAAAGGTTAGGACACTTAACTTGCCTCCAAACACCCTGCCTTCACATTCCTCTCCAGATGGGGTAAACAGGAAATCTTGCATAATTGCCCATATTCCTTATACCAGTTTGGCATTGACATGGTGCCAAAGGGCATTTAGCACATTTGCTCTTAAGAACCCCCAGCAGTTTAATTACTATTGGAATTATGACTTAGGGTGAAAAACAATAGCCTGTTCATTGAGCAAACATTACAATAAGCTGAACATTTGATTTCTCAATGCAGCTCTATGGACTCACCTCCAGGGCAAAAGGTAGGAGTGATAGGCCAAGCCCCTTTATCCTGTTATACAAATTATCTGGTCAGGTAGCACAGGAGCAAAGTGCTTGCTAATGACCCAAAGTAACCATCTACAATAAGTGTCTGAAAAGTACCTAATGTGGGTTTTAGAGTAGACTTCAGGTAACTGCATTCAAATAATTCACTTTGGAAAACCCTGTTCATGGCCAAGTATATTCAATAGTAATCAGCGAATAAAGCTTCCTTCCTGGTCCTCTGGATCTCAGATTTCTTTCTGGACTGTGGCCCAGTTCAACTGAGGGGCCAAATATACCACCTAACCTTCCCCTCTCACATCCACCTTTGAAACAGGTAGGACAATTTCCTAGGATATGTGGCTTGACCTACCCTCTGCCTGATCAGATCTCAGCACCAGATCTCCTACTTGTCAGCAGGCCAGAAGGCTACCACATAAGAGAGTTGGGCAATATGGGTATTTCTAAAGGAATAAATCAACGCAGCTTGGTTCTTTCAAAACTGCTGTAAGGGACCCCCGGCTAGAAGAGGGATGCTGGGTTTGGAGAAAACAGCTAATTCTAGAGGCAATCTGCATACAGTCCCGTGGAAACTGTGTTTAACATTTCTGCGTGGCTAACCACAGTTCCTCTGCTCCTCCATGCATGGGTTGTTGGGGGAGATTATCCTCATGAGGTATTGAGTACTTTCTCCCTACTCATAGTGTCTGAGGGCTTTGAATAGCAAGGGTGAAAAGGTCAAATACCTCAGAAGAAGACACTGAAACATCGGGTCTGGTAAATGATGCATATTATTGCCTTCTTTGTAACATTACAAAGTGTCAGCATTAAAGATCCGAAAATGTATTACGTGCTGTATATCTTTCCAGGCAGCCAAAAGACAGCAAACTCAATGCAAAGGCTAGATTTCACTGCGTAATCTACAGGTCTTGAGCATTCTGAAATCTTGAAAGGATCACAGTGCTTCAGTGAGTCCAGGGTAGTGCTGGGTTGTTATTTAAACAGCCTCTAAAAATACACCTTGCTGTTGTGCTTTCTGGAGGAGAAGGGAGAGGAGGATCTAAAGGGAAAAAGGAAGAAAAATACTTGAAACGGGAGAGGAAGAGCATCAGAAGAAAGGGGAACAAGATGGTGAGGCTGTGTGCACATTAAGAAGATGTGTAAAGCAAAGGGAAGTCCGTGTGTGTGGGTGTAAATAGCACCCCTGAGAGGACAAGTCCACCGAGCATCCGTGTTTGGTAGCCCAGGCCGTCCTGGTGGCTCACAGCCTCTGTGTGCACTGACTGTGTGTGGTCAGTCAGTGTTTTCATGGTAACATCTGAATGCAGAGAAAAAACATCTGTAAGCATTTTTTAAAATATAGTTGCGTAGTTTATTTTCAGCAGCCTAAGTAAGTGGTGTCCTAAAGACAGGACAGCCTGGAAACAGGCTAAGGAGGATGTAAAAATGGAACCTGGATACTACAAATAGGTCTGATCATCAAAAAAAAACCCAAAAAAAAACCACCTTGGGGGAGTCCCACAGCAGAGGAACAGTCCAGTTCAAGACACCACTCTTAAAATGTTTATTAAAATCTGCCGTACATTGCTGGTACATCACTGTAACATGAGGAGTCAGATTCTGCTTTGGGAACTGCACAGACTTGAAATTCCAGAGCTGGTCATCAGAAAGTTCAACAAAACTACACTTGAGCATTAAGAGGTTTACAGTAAGTCACAAAAGCTATCAAGGTGTAACTCAGATTAACTTTACCTCTCTAACCTATTGCATCAAGCCACAGGCCCACAGAAGAAGAAATATCTTCAACTCCAAACAAGCACACTCACAAATGTGGGCTTAGAAATCCTCACACAAATAAATTCTGTAGTTCATTTGGCTTCTCCTGGTCAGAGTTACTGCAAGGTGAAAGCATTTCTTCTTTGCTGTTTAGTGTCAAGGTTCAAGCAGCATAGAGATTCTGTGGGATCCCTTTCACACCCAGGCCTGTTATCTGTTTAAAAAAATTTAAAAATTTAAAGATAAAAGAAAGGAAACAGATAAATCTCCAATGAGTATAATAAAAACATTCAAACATTGTAGAACAAATATCATGACAACAGACTCCTATGTGGAGGGTCCCCTGCTTCAAGAGGAGCCCAAAAAGAGTAATTACTTGGAGTTCTTTCAAATTCTTTAAGATCACTAAGATTATCTAGCACCACTCAATAATTTTGCTAATTTAAGCATTATCTGTGGCCCTTACATGTAGTCCTTATCTTCAAAACAATTCATAGTAATTTTTAACATGCTTTGTCCATGCAAGACAAATGAGAATTTGGAAAATACCAATTCCTTTGTGGAACTGGAGAACTCAAGAACAAAACCAAAAAAGACAACGCTCATTTAATCCTCCTGTGGGCTTCTAAACTGTACTGCTTGAGGAATATATCAGGTCTCAGCCATGAGAAATCTGCTCTAAGCACTGCTTTCAATTGCAGTGTCCCAGATCCTACAATAGATCTCCATCCCTCCTGTAACATGTCTTCATCCTGTTGCCAAATGGATAAAAGAGTTTGGTTTGGGCTGATGGCAGTTGCTGAGTAAGAACCGCATTTTATTCTCCTGATGTGCTTTTCACAAACAGGGTGAAAAAAAATGAAGAGAGAAACAAGTTTCAGATTCAAGAGCCCTGGACAAAAATGTTTCTCAAAAAGTAGCAGTCATTTTTAACAGACCAAAAAAAAATCCCAAAAGTTTTCGGGTTGAGATGCAAAATTTTGCCCTGATGAATTTAAGCATTTAATTTTTAAAGGAGAAATATGTTCTGTAAACATTTAGATTTCCTGGCACAATTAAAAACTGAGAAGCAAGAGAATGAAATTTTCAAATTGATGAAAAATATTAAGAGATGAAAGCAATTCCTTACAGTGTATTACAGAATATGCTATCCATATGGCAGATCCATACCCACTGACTGCCTTCAGATCCTGACCAGCCAACTTTGGCCAACCCAGCTATCAACACTATTACTTGTAATTTCTCCAAATCTTCCTTCCAAGTGCATGAGCAGCTCTGCAAAAGCAGCTGTGCCTGGCTAGGGGACAAGCAATGCACCTCGAGCAGCTCATGAGGCGAGTGGGATGAGCAAGGGCAGCCAGGGCCACCTCACTCTCAGAACATGAGGCTTGGCAGGTCTGATGTACAGAAGGAAAGAAATAAAATCTGCTCACCTTGAAAATCTCTCCCGCATGAGGTTCCTTGGCTAAGGTGGCCTCGTCCAGTCCATCGTATGCAGAAGTCACATACATTTCTGAGTAGTCTTTTCCACCAAAGCAGCAAGAGGTGATTCTCGGAGTAGGCAGCCTCACAGTTTGGATTCTTTTTCCTGGGAAAAATGTGGTTTTTAATTTTCATTTTCTAGGAAGCATGTAATTATGAATGTGCTATTAGTGCACATGGCACAGATGTGACATTTACTCAGGAGGCACCTCCCCTTCAGTCAGAGACCATATCCTAAAGGACAGTTTGTGGGAAAATCAAATTATTTCATCTGCCTCATCTCTAACTAATTTTCAGGCTCTCCCCCGCATCTGCGAGGCTTCATTTCCTTTTCTCAAAATGAAGCAGTACAGTGTGTGAGACCAGGAAGGGCAGGGACACCTGACCTGGGATGGATGTTTTTCCTTAGAGCATTTCCCAGTTAAACATTTCAACACTGAGAATGCAGTACTTTTGGGGTTTTTTTTTTTGGTAGTGGTATTATTAAGAAGAGTGTGCAGTTCATCAGCAAACAGTGCAAGCAGGGGTACCTGACACTGGGAGGCAGCACAGTAAGCTTCACTCTTTACATGATCAGAGCCTGAACCATCTAATGCTCTTGGCAACTCATGGGGCAGAAATGGGCAACAAATTTCACCTTCTTATCTCCTTCAAACGGTTCTTCCTGCTGCCATTCCCCTCATGTTGATATGCACAAACTGGTGGAGGTCTTACCTGTCTCTGGGTCTATGCGAATGACTCTGCCGCCGTCAATACAGGCCACCCAGAGCTTCCCTTCCACGTCTATGCACATCCCATCAGGCATTTGCTCCTCCTTTTCCAGATGGTACAAAAGTTTGGGGCAGGCTGCAGGAAGAGTTACAAAGCTGATGTTATGTGGGCTGCTACCCATTCTGTATCAGTTACCAGTCTAACATCTTCCATGCTCTTGCAAACAGCTATGTTCATTTTCTGTTAGAAAGACACACTGCAAAATGTACATCACACACGCATTTTGCAGGTGTGTTAAAAGCCTAATTCAGCCTGGCCAAGACAAGTCCCCAGCACAGCCATTTCAGTCTGGGATTGCACTGAATTAGTGCTCCTGTTATTTTACCAAGAGAAGAGAACAAAATGCCCCCATCTCTCTTGTTAACCCACCTGCTGCCTGCCGTAACACAACTGCTGCAAGTGCAGTAACTTTTCCTGGACTTTCATTGGTCATGGCAGCCTGGATATGTCACATAAATAATCACCTGGGTTTAAACTTTGGTGATAAGCAATCTCTCCCAGCTGAAGATCAAAAACTTAACTTTTTAATGGCCAACCAAGCAACCAGTTTTGATAAAGCCTGGACACCAACTGCTCATGGTCTAGGATGCAGTGCAGATGTGTTGGTGCGCACGTGTGGTCCAAGGAGCAGGGTCCACGGGCCGTGGACCACCTGCTCTGACCCACCCAGCACCTTCTGGCCATTACACTACCCGAGAACAGACAGTTGTGAGCATAAAGCTGAGCCTAGGAAGCTCAAACATATTACTTTTTTATATTTGCAGGGGGAAAAGTTGCATTATATCTTCTTTAGAATCCTTTTATCCTAAAATCTGTGGAAATAGATGTTCTCAACAAAATAAAATCTGAGTGAATGTAATTATTTTATGTGATTTTCATCTGTGATTACCCAAAGCCTGCACTCTTTGAAGTACAAAGGCAGTTGAGCCATTTAAATTTCTGTGAAGCATATCAGGCTGACACAGCATGAAAATATTTCAAAGAGTTTTGAAATGAGGTTATACCCATTTTGCTTACACTTAAATTTTCTTTCTTGCAGATATAATAAAAAATGTTTACCCATAAAATGAATTTAAGTTAAATTCAAAAATTTCCTAATTTCAGAAATTTGGTTGGGAAACCTCCGTCACAATGACAGCTTGATCCTCTAAATACCTTTCTGTGATATACATACATGCACGTTCTTCACTTTTATTTATGGAGCTAGTATAATCAAAGTAATTCCAGTAGATGGCACTCAAGAATAATAGCATCCTAAAAGCTCTTTCTCATTCTGCAGTGTAAATGGCTTCTTCCCTGCAACTCCTTGAACAGGTCTAAGTATGAGCCATCTCTCCAGATGTAAGTAAGCTGAAAGACTGTCAAAAGTTTGTTCACCAAATATACCTGGAGAGTAACTAAATTTGAGAAATATCACAATCAGCCTGCTGACAAGCTGTACCCAGAAGATATGAGATCTGTCAGATAAATCACTGCATCTCACAGGCCCAGGTCCTGCTGCAGACAGAGCAGTAGCACTACATGTCACCAAATTTAAAAGCATGTGTACCTATCTTTCCAGTGTGAACATCATAGCTGAAGGCATGGACAGCGTATGACAGGCTGTCAATGTGAAAGAAGGTCCTGTGGTCCAGGGACCAATCCAGACCATTGGAGATGTCCAACTGGTCTAACTGTTTTATTACTGAATGGTCAGGGAAGAGGGTATAGAGAGCTCCTTGCCGCCTCGCTCGGATCCCTGGTGCTGTCTCTTCAGCCATTGTACCTGAAATGGAAGTGGGAGCACTGGTTAGAAAGTAGAAGCATGTTCCTCGTGTTTGATCAAAAACCTCCTCTAAGTGTTACCAAGAGGTTCTAGGGAGAATCATGGGATTGTGATTTTTTTGCTTTTCTTCCTAAAAAGAAAATATTTTTAGGAAGAAATTCTTTGCTGTGGGGGTGGTGAGGCACAGGAACAGGTTGCCCAGAGAAGTTGTGGATGTCCCATGCTTGGAAGTGTTCAGGGCCAGATTGGATGGGGTTTTGAGCAACCTGGTCTAGTGAAAGGTGTCTCTGCCCATGGCAGGGGGTTTGGAACTACATGATCTTTGATGTCCCTTTCAACCCAAACCATTCTATGATTCTACAGTTCTACAATTCTATGATGAAAGGGACTAATAGGTCCTGTCAGATTGATGAGAAAGAGGAAAAGGACCAGATCAGGAGCAGCTGACTCCCACAGAGCCAATCCTGGCCAATGAAAGGACACTTCTGCATTGCCATGAGGTTTAAGTCATAGACATCAAAGACCCAAAGGACCATCAGGACATGCCAGGGGGTTGAGGCTTTGCTCACAGCAAAAGCCGAGATGCAGGCAGGCATCATATGCTGGTTTTGTTGTTGCTCTTTGTAGGCTACTTTCATGATTTAAATGGGCCATGGCCTTAAAATACAGGTGCACACCATGTGCCTGAGAGAGTTGTCCAAACAATTCTTGAACTGTCGGGCTTGGTGCCATGACCACTTCCCTGGGGAGCCTGTTCCAGTGCCTGACCACCCTGTGGGGGAAGAACCTTTTACATAACATACAACCTAAACCTCCTTCTTGCCTTCAGGAGGCCGAGGATCTCCCCCCACATCCTTGTTTTCCACAGGCTAACCAAGAGAGGCTGCATGTAAAAGGTGCAAGCTGCAGTTCGTGTTCTGCTCTAGAAGCTGCGTCCTTCTCTACATCTCCAGAAAAATTCCCACCTACATGAGCCCTTCACTGGCTTTTCACCTTCCATGGAGGTAGTTGTTTGAAAAACACCATCCACCACGTAGGAGAGCCTTCCTGTCAGATGGCCCTTGTCAACAGCATCTGTCCTCATCTAGATCAGAGGATGTGGAGTCCCCTGTCCTCCTCCATTGGGCAGTAACCAAGCAGAGCATTCACAAGACAGGGAATAAAATGCCTTATATAAAATACACCGTAATTAGTTTCTCTTTGCTCCAGGGGAAATTTCTGCCAGGAACTTACCAGCAAAAAACCTCCCTTTTGGATCCACTTTCCCATCATTGAACCTGTTGTTGGGTTTATCCTGCTCGAGCTCGAGGATGGTGGTGACTGCCTGGGTGTCCCAGTCCAGGAAGGCAAACCTGGTCCCCAGGGCGATGACGTAGCCCCCACACTGCCGCAGTGCCACTGAGCCGACACGGGCATCTGCGGGTAAGAGAGAGCTGAAGATAAATGGGAGCTCTGAGGTCATCACTCAGCCCTCACTGAGGGCATCTGAGCTTGACTGGGACATCCCCGACTGGGACAGGCTGAGCTGATGCTAAGATCCTTCTCCCCTGGGATAGTTAGCACATCTCGCTGGCTCTATGTTCCATAGATTTTTCCACCTTCTAGGATGGCACAGCCATTAGGACTGTACCTTTTCCTCTGCAGGTCCCAAATGAAAAGTGCATTCCCATTTAGGCTTATCAGGGGCAACATGTGCCTCGGCTCAGCTGGCCTAGGCCACACCATGCTCAGCAACATACTGTGGGAAGATAGGGTGTGTGGTCCCATGGAAAGTAAGAGAGACCACCAACCTGCAGGACCCCTACCAGGAGGGAGGGATGGGATAAATAGAGAAGACTCCCAAGATGAAGCAGTGAGTACAGACACTTACCCACAGATACGCTCTGCACCTCATTGGTGACTGGGCTCCAGCGGCAAACTTTCTGTGAGTTGATGTCTACATAGACAAGCGCGTTCTCCCTTTCTTCCCAGACTGGGCACTCTCCCATCCGGTTCTTCTCCTTCACAACAGACTCAATTTTGATGGAGGAAGACATGATCTGAGGGGAAGTTAATAATGGATGTAATTAAAAGCTCTCATGTCGATTTTTTTTATGGTTACAATGTTTAAAAGCAGAGTTTGTAAATGGCAAAGCACTCCAAATCCCACATGACAGAGTAACTTAGGAGGTTCCTATGACATTTCCATGCTCTCGTGGCTAGAATGAGCTCAAGGCACCAAAGCTTCTCCTTAGCAAAACTTTCCTAAACCACAGCTGCTGATGAGGCATCTGCCTCCAGGCACGGGAGTGCTGGGGCTATGGCCCTGAGCTGGAATCGAGCTGTTGTCTGGGGATCAGTGATCCTGAGGGTCCCCCAGACCACGGGGAGGGATCCGTAGGCAGCAGCACCAATGAGTCAGAAATCGTTTTGTGGAAAAACAAGGCTCTGACCTATCAACACAGGTGCATTGACTTCCTCCATAGGAAGACATTAATGCACCCACAGCACCTACTGCACTTTGCCACAGAGGCCACTGCACAACAAGTGCCTGTTCCCACACCGAGTCAGTGAGAATATGCAAACACTGAGGAAGGCTCCTGCCTTTGAAATTCTACTGCTTTGTTTTCCCTCCAAGCATTTCCTCTTCATCAACCCCTTCGCTGCCCCAGCTTCATCTCCAACACCTGCTGCACACTCCAAATTTTGCCTGGTGCCAGGCTGTGGGATGCAATTACCCCAGTTGCTGCTTGGGGGCCAAAGCCACCAGTGAAGCTCCCATTCCATATGCCTGCTTCTGCCAGGAGTTGTTCACACCCTGGCTACCCCATCCCCATTGCAGCAGGGTGCTCACAGGGACATCACTCAATCAGCGACAACTGATTGACACCTACATAGGGTGTACAATCCATTAGGTTTATGTCCAGAGCCCACTGATGTCCTCCAAAACATGGATCCTGGGCCTGCCCTGACCTTGCTGTGGGGTGGGATGTGAACAATAACCTCCACCATTCAGCTCTTACAAAAGAAAGAGGCCCACTCGCTGCCTCACTCACCCCTAATGGAGCCACCTCCACTGCTGCACCCACTGGCCTCAGCACATTTTTTCCACAGATTGGAAGATAATTCTTGGGAGGCAGCCAATCCCTGACATAACATCAATCCTAGGGATTACTGTCTTCAAGTGGGTATTGTTTCCTAGTAGGTGAGCTGGTGATAAGGTTTACAGATAATTAATTAGCACTAATGCACTTCAAAATACGTGGGAAGAGCCAGTCAATCACTGTGAGTGGAAACACCAGGGCTGAGGGACATGGGATCTTTCCTGCAGTGAGTCACACCACCAAGGTAAGATTCAAACAACTCATCTATCAAATACATCCTTCTCCCTTCCAAAAAACACTGGCCACAAGAGGCTGGGCAGTAAGCTGCTCCACGCAGGCAAACAGCATCAGTCTAAGGCATAAAGGAGGATACGCAGCAAGATGCCAAGTTTTAACCTCCAAAAACCTGTTAAACAATGCTTAAGCTGGAGGAGTGAGTTTCTCTTGGGTTAAAGTTTATGTCATGTGGCTGCCATATGTGGGACCTGAGGCTTGGAAGACACAATGCTGACTTTATTGTATCATGGTCTGGAAAGCACAGAGCTGTTCTCACCCCTGCGGGAAAACAAGAGTTCGGCAGCAGCCCGGCAGCAGTGAGGTTCCTGCAGAGGCAGAAAGCCTCCAGATCTGCAGCAGCCAGTGTGTTTGTCTTGCTAGTGATTTCATTGATCCAACTCAGCCTTATTAAACCTTTCTTTTCCCACCAGCTCCCGTTTCGTTTACACCCCCGCCGTCCAACTTCTGCCACACCAAACAGGAGACTGGCAGATAAACCACGGTGAAATACTGATTCACAGACTCACCCCACATATGCCGCATGAGGAGTACACAATCACACCATTGCCAGCTGTTTCGCAAGGCACAGGCAGGGGAGAAACCATTCTGTCTGCATCAGCTGCCTGCTTCCCCCTCTCCTGTCCCCCCAGGGATGCTGCAGAGACCTGCCCTGCCCCGTGGACCCTCAGTGCACACCTGCCTTCCCTGACTGCGCATTCAGCCTCAGCATCCATCCCCTCTGCCAAGAAATACCTCCTGTGTATCACTCCAGCTGTGGAAGTTTTCATACTGGTGAATATTTTGGCTCAAATCATCATCACCCCTCCCTGTTTTTAAGAAGAGGGCAATTAGAAGGGAATGTCTGTGTTTTGCTAGCTGAGGTTTCACTAATTTTTACAAGCAGCTGAAAATGGAGGCTTTTAACAGGAAGAACTACCCAACCGTAAGTGGCAGCATTGCCCTCCAAAACAGTCCCCACAAGCTGGGAGGGACTCAGCCCTGGTCCTGCACAGTCCATGTCCCCCCTCTGCTCAGTGAGCCACCTCCTGCCATGCCCTCCCTGCTGACACCCCATGGAACTATGAAGCAGTAGCATTTCACCAAATATGGCATTTCTAAGGGAAAAATGAGGAAATTACCCCAAAAAAACCTGGTTCAAAATACCCCAGCATAATCAGTCCCCAGCCATCCTGCCACCTGGAACCTTTATCTGTGGCAACCTCGCACCCTGTTTGGTACAGCACTGACCCATCAGAGATGGGCGTGCAAGGAAAGACAAGAGAAATTCCGAGCAAAAATCAACAAATCCTTCTGTAGTCTCCCAAAACGAAATCTCTGCAAAAAAACACATCACACATTCACCCTGCCTATATCCTCTTTGCAACATTTTGTTGGCTTTGCAGCCTCCTGGAATCATTCCTAAACCCCTTATGGAGAATAAGGGATGGACAGTTGTCACTGAAACATTTTCTAAGTTAAACTGTTAAACCGGTAAAAGTTACTAGAATTTGGAGACCATAAGGAAAATTTCCTGTTAGGAATAAAAAACTAATGTAAAAACATCCCATCTGCTCTAGAAACTAAACCCTCTCTGGTAGCTGTTTGAAAATAGACTTTCTAGACCTCAGTCCACATCCACATCCCTTTTCAAATTATCTGGACAAAAGTTGGTCATTTCAGTACCCCTAAAAAGATACAAGTAAAACACAAATGAATGACTGGCCTTAAAAGTTTTTTTGCTGTTTCCCTCCCTCTCTCCCTCCCGTGCAAACACACATCATTTCATCTTTGATGTCAAGCTGAACCTTCAAATAAGCAGGCAGACAACTAAAACTTTTAATATACAGTCAAGCAACCAGCTGCATAAACCAAAGAATTTTAAGAACCCTTTCCCCCTCAGTCAAACAGCTGAATATTTTTACCAAGCTGGAGGACAACTATGCGAAACTCTGCAGTTCATCACATCAACGCACCTGCTGAGGAAAATATTGCAAGACCTGGGTTGGTGACTCTTTTCCAGCACTGGTCCAATGAAACTGGCTGCTGTTTTCAGCGACGGTTAAAAATGTGCACCAGTTGATGTTATCTGCATGGAGCAGGTAACCTTTTACATTTTGTATTCAGTCAGCAGTCACATGAATGATGAGGCAGGGACCAAAGCCTTTCTGAATGGCCTGGTTTGCAGTGCCAGCAGCAGGACATGTGATAGAGAGAAACCCTTGCTCAGTATTTTTCTCATGTCAGGAGAGAGTGAGAGGGAAACTGAGGCGTTGCACCATTTGGTCGCCCCAAGGGCTAGCCCAGTCTTCCCAAATTTGAGGTGTTAAAAAGGGAAGGTTAATGAAAGATGCAGGGGAGGGTTTTGTAGTACTCTGATAAGGAAAAAATATTGTTGTGATTAATGCTTATTATCATCATTAAGACTTGGCTCTTACTCCCAGCTGTGCCACAGCCTTCTTATGTGTGAAGTCACAGGGCTCCTCACTTCAAGCATGCAAAGCCTGATCCCACTTTGGCAAAGAGCTCCAAGCTGCTGCCTGTAGCACACACAGGGAAGGACTTTTACCAGGAAGTCTCAGCAATTGCCATGGATGCTGCAGGATGGCGATGTCTTGCCTGCTTTTATTTTCTTCTTTCTTTGGCATTTGCCTTCTTTTTTTTTGTCTGTGGAAAGCAAAGTGGAAGATGGCAAGTGCCTTCTCCCACCCAGCCCTGCTCAGCAGAGGTAGGTGATGGCAGGGCCAGCAAGGTGGGGACAAGGCAGGCTTGCCATGGGGACAAGAGTCCAAGCTGGACAGTGAGCCAGAGCAATCACCAGAGTTTTGGTGACAGGGCCACACTCAGCAAGGGCAGAAGCCACTTGGGAGGAATCTGCCCCAATCCAACATGCAGGAACAATGCATTTCTTTACTCATGAGAGACTTTATTGAACTTTTTAACTTGATGTTCAAATGATTCACAGGATGAACATGTTTCCCTGATAAGCAAGTAGAGAGGATAGATGTATTATCCTATCATAGTCACCATCAATCCACATTCAGAGATTAAAAAATTACAGCCCTAAGACAGCGACAAATTCAAATATTTCTAGGGAAAAAGCCAGTAATATTTCCAAGTCAAACTCCTTCCAAAATCACTGTATTACAAGCAAAGTGATTCTGGGTGCCTTGAGGACCTTTCTCAGACTTCCTTGGCCTCCAGTGGCTCCATCCCATCTGAGCACAAACCCTCAGTCTCTGCTTGCTCTCAGAAAAATTATCCCCTTACTCTCTGCTTTCTTTCTTTTAACCTAGATGATAACTTTGAAGGGAGGTTCAAGTATAAAAATATGCAATTTTTTTCACAGCATTTTCAGCTGGAAGACATATTCAAAAGGAAAATTCTGGGTTATGATAATTTTCACTGAAAATTAATTTTCAATTGAAGATGACTGAAAAATGTAAGATATCTTGTTTTCTGCAAAATATTTCCCAAAACATTTTCTCTAAATGGATTTTGGAGGAGAAAACGACATTTTCCACACAGCTCTTCTCTTCTGGTGACTTGATTGACTTCCCCACCACAGGCTGCAGCAAAGTAAAACCAAGCCAGGCAGAGGGACAAAGAATTCACCTTGCCACAACTGAAAACACCAAACATACAGCTTTCTGGGTGAGCAGCTCGGATGCTGGATCACCAGTGGTGCAGGAAGGACAGCAGCTGAGAAAATTATACCAGAACATCTCTCTAATTTATTCAGGTGGCTGCAAATGCTCTAGGGATGCCCCCGCCACATTTTGCACCATTTCTTATTCCTACCCTGAGCACTTTTAGGCTACCAATATAAGTATCACGTCTCCCACCCTGCCATTTCAACATCCCCCACGTCTGCCTTTCCACAAGTCGGTCACTTTAGGAAGCAATCGACTTTAGGAGGTTTTGTGGGTGTTGTTGTTGAGTGGTGCAACTCTGCAGTAGCAGGTGCATGTATTTGCTAGCCAGCTAGCTATTCTTTCAATTGTTTCCACAACATAAAAAGCCTGGCCCTGCCATGCACTTTGTTTGTTTCTAATGTTGCTGGGTTGCAAAGCAGAAGTTTCTAGTGAAGTCAGCCAAAGGCAGCCACTCACCCCTGTACCTCTGGCTGACACCCAGCCACCGTCTCCTTCTGGTGTGGCTTCCTCTCTCCTTTCCCACTGCTTTGGTGTCCTCTGATGCAACTCTTACCGCTTCTTTTTATAGTCCCTAGTTTTTATCAACATAGAGTAGTCAGGAGAGTATCAAGGCATTATCGCACCACATAATGTGGTGTTTAAATAACTGTACTTGTCTTCTGTTCCCCACAGGCATGTGCTCAGACAATGGCTCAGAATTTGTTCCTGTAGCTTTGCAAATATTTAGTAAATCCATCGCTTCCCTTTTTTCCCCACAACTCCCCAAAATATACTTGTGTTACTTATTCCCCTTGAGGGTCCATCCCGTCATTCATTGCTTTAGAAACTCAACTTTGCCTGTTATTTGGTTGTCCTGATCTCTTCAAGTTTTTATGCACCTCTGCCGCTGTCTCCTTCTTGGAGAAGGCAACAGGCATGGTTAGAGTTAATGAAGACACAGGTATTAAAAACCCCAGGCAGATACAGGTATAGCTACTCACCCCAGCGATATCCCACTCGACAGCGTTGTCCAAAAGGGAAGCCAAGGCTTATCTTTTTGAGTTTCGCCCTTTTGTAGGAAGGGCCTGGTCCCTCCCCTGTGCTTGAGATGGGAAGAACTGGAGCTCCCCAGGCAGTCAGTGCCGCCTGCTTTTATTTCAGCAGAGCTATTTTGCCAGCAAAGGATTACAAGAGCTTTCTCCAGCTTGGTTGGGAATAACTACGCTTCACCTATGACTATAGATTTTGGTCATGAGGGTGAAGAAACCCTTCAGGGCACAGCAGCTGCTCCTCCTGATAAAGCCTTTCCTGTCACTGGGTTCTTGCTCAACCCTAATTGAAATCAGTGCTGGTGTTTGATCAAAGAGGTGAGCGCCATTAATAAGCGAGGGATTAAACAAAAGTCAGGAAGCCTTCCTAATTGAGGGAACCGGCAACGGCTCAGCTCCAGTTTGCCAGATCCAGTGCTCTGTCATGGGACTCAAGTCAAAATACGCCGGCAGCACCAGTTTGGGCTCCTTGGGGCTGGGGCGCGGGAAGCATCTACAGCCTCTACACTGGAGGCTGTGCGGAGACGCGCTCCCAGGGCATTTCGGCAACATTAAAAATGCAACTCTCCTGGCAGACTTGGCTCTTCCTGCTCATGTGAAGCCCACGAAACCTGTGTAGCAAAGCCAAGGAGGTGCTTTTACAGAAGGGGGAGGTGGCATTCGTTTGTAAAATGTCTGCAGCAGCAGATTATATTACCTGCCTCTGCTCCCACACTCACAAGCACAAAGAAACGTGTTATTCAGACATTTGCCCAGTGCCACCCATGCACAGCATGGAGGAAGAGGGGCTCCAGCAGCCATGTCCTCCGTGTGTCTCATGAATGCCTCCTGGCCAGCTGTGATAAACTAATCTCTGCCCCGATTTTTCATGCCTGTACAAGCTATTGCTCATACTTTTCTAATGCAGCAACAAGATAAAAAAGATCAGCTTGGTTTTTTGCGTTGTGCTGGCAATCACCCTACTGCCATTGTGGTGGTGTGAGGGTGACCACAGGTACAAAATCTCAATAGTGATGGCAGAGGGAGCTGTTCTGTGTTTACACCCACTTATTTTCTGCCGCATCCCCGGATCTCCGTTAGTGATCAACCACAGCAGCCCAACAGCACGGTTCCTGAGCTGCAGGTATCACCAGGTTTGTGACTTTAGTGAGATCAGAGCCCTGAACGTGCCACAGTCACCATCTTCCTCAACTCAAGCTTTCTCAATACCGTGCTTTGAGATTGCCTTGTAGCACAAAGTAAATGAAGGATATGGACAGTCCACAAAGAACAAGGCCCAGCTTCCTTCACTGCCTCATGCTCATCCACACTGAAGTGGGGCTGCTTAAATCTCCTTTTTTTAACAGCTGCCAAGACAGATCCCTGCATGATTTAAAGAGGGGAAACAGTAACTTGTACAAAATAATCTTTGAACCCTAGGATCAAAGCAGCACTGAGGCCTTGGTGGGCAGCTGAGTCACCCCCTGCACACTCGAGGGCACGGCTGACACAAGATGATCCCTCAGGAACTAACTCCACAGGCCTGCAGAGATGGCAAAGCAGTATGTGCTGATTCTTGGAGCTCTCTGGAGAGAAAACACACTGCCACAGGCTCGCTTGGCAGTCACTTGGTGGGTTACCCTCACAGAGCAGGATGCGGACAGACGGCTATTCCACCTGCAGGTGGAGGTGCACTAACATGGCAACATGTAACATTCCAAGAGCAAAACTCTCCAGCTTAAAATCCAACTGAGATACATCACAGTTGTTGCAGCACACAATAGGCCTGAAGTTACCAGGCCTCTCACTGAATTGCAAAATGTAATCCAGTGAGTAAGCTTTTTATTTACAACAGGTGGTGTGAAGAAATCGCAGTGGAACTTCCCTTTCCTTCACATTTGTAAAAGCAGTGGCTATTTGGGCACGTGGGCCTGCCTTGCCTCTCTGTCCTCCAGGGGAGGTTGGTTCAGGAGGAGGTATGTGCAGGTGGTGCTTTACGCACAAATGGCCAAGAATGCCTGATGTTTTCCTATCATCATGGACGTCCCCAGAACAGGCAAAGATCTTCAAAGGACGGAAAAAGATACGGTTCTTGACTCCAAAAATTTGTGTTTATTTTCAACAAAATGAGCAACATGGTAACAAGCATTGGGGAGAGAGGGTGATTGGTTCCAGCCAGAGTTAATTTAAGCACAGCCACAGCTGAGGCCTGTTAGAAGGAAGCTGCAGGTGCACAGTAAGAGGTATTAATATTTCAGTTGTTGAGAACATCATAGGACAAACGAAGTTACAGTTAAAACAGTGTTAAGACCACCAAAGGGCATTTTACGAGGAACTTCAAAAATATGTAAAAGAGACAGTACAAGTAGTTTAATCAGTAAAACAATATAACGTAAGTTGCCAATGAGACAGAAGAATACGCAATAAAAAGATATTAAAATATTATTTAATCATAAAATAGAATTACAACAGTAGCTTATTAGGATGAGAATCTTTTTAGCACAATAGAAAAAGTACCATCATATATTTAAAGTAAGTTTAAAGGGAAAAAAAAAGATCAGTTTTAAAATATTCCATGTATTTCAGTAGTTTTTCATCCTTTCCTGATGAAATATTATAATGGTGTTATGGTTTCAAAGCAAAAGATGCTGAACATCAGAATAAGACCTTCAGACTTGTCTTGCTTATGTCAGCCCTCTCTAATCCATTCTGAAGAGTGTGTATTTAACCTGCAAATGGATATGGTGGAACTCCTTTCACCCCCAGTCCTGTTATCTGTTAAAACACAGAGAAAAAAAATTAGAGCGATAATTCACCATTATCAGACATTTGCTTTCCTTACACAACTAGACATGCTTTAATTGAGAAAAGGACTGTGTCCTCCAACTTAACATCCTACTATATTTTGCACACATCAGCTTATCACAGCTAGGAATTTCAGTGCATGCTCTTTCTCTAAAGCTCAGTAATCACAGGCTGGAGTCCATTCCCCAAAAGCCTCTTCTCTTAGATACTGCTAAGCCTTAATTCTGCAGTTCACAATGCAACCTTTGGCATGCACACACAGAGAAGAGCAGGGCTTTAAAACAAATCCCAGTGGAACAAATTTTTAAAGAGATAACTTTGTGATAATTAACTACAAAGTAAATAAAAGCAGATGCTTTTATCTGCCACTGATTAAGACACAGAAGTATTTACCCATCCTTTCCATAATAAATAGAAAATGCAAAGAGTGTTGGGAGAGGGAGAAGGATAAAGAGATTATTGCATAGAAAATTTGCTCTATCAGCATTGTTACAAAGTTTAAACCCCAAAGTATCTTCAAATCTCTAAATGCGCCTAACTTTCTGCAACAGGAACAAAAAATACAAACAACAGCTTAACATACATGACCAATGTTCTAAAAACTGTCTTTTTCCAGCTTCCCACCACTCCCAACTGGTTTGCTACCCAAAAAAATCAGGAGTGAAAAAATGGCCTTCTAAAAGGAAAGGAGAAAGTATCATTCACCTTGAAAATCCCACCAGCCTGTGGCTGCTGTGAAAGCCACTCTTTATCCATCCCATCACTGGCAGAAGTCACAAACATTTCTGAATAATCCTTTCCCCCAAAACAGCAGGAAGTTGTTTTGTCAACTGGAAGTTTCACAGTCTGGAGTCTTTTTCCTGGAGGAAAACACACATGATGTTTCCTGTTTGTCTACTTACAACAAGAAATTTAAACAAATTATTGCAAATAACCGTTGTGGAGCCAGGTGTTCTGCAGAAGTGGGAACCAGCGCTGGGGGAGGTCCCATCCTGACTGACTGATGAGCACCATGACAGGGAGAAACCAGACTTCTGCGAACCCTGTTGTTGATTTGACAAGTTTCAGGTATCACAAACAAATTCCACTCCAATCCCAGTTTGTCCTCTAATTAAATGCTAACATCCACAGCACAGACATGTATCTGAGCTTGTCATCTAGGCTGTCCATGCAGTCAATGGAAATGGGATAGAAATCCTCTCTGAAACAGGTCACATGAATCACACCCTAGACCTGCTGACTTTTCTACTTTTAACTACAAAGGCAGCCTGGAGCGAGCAGACCTCGTGCAGCGTTACGGAGGCGTACCTCCTGCTACACCTCTACTGCCTGCGGTTAAGGAAGATTAATTCCTAGAAGTTTTTCCTGAAATTTCAATAGTCTTTCAAATCGAGCTTGCATAAAATAGGGATCATGGGACATGCCTGATGTTTACAAGAAACTAGCACTACCATAAATAACACTACGCACTTATTATGCCAACAAACAGCTACGGTCTTAATGACAGTAGTGAACAGATTGCCTCCAGCCTTAACCAGAAGGCTGTCAAGACATCTTACAGCAGATTTTTCTAAAATTTCTGCTAATCCTGGGCAATAAGAGCCTACTCCCATTATGCCTATTTTATGTACCTGTAAGTGAATTTCTTTCTAGAAATATGCTAAAGCACATGAATTTCCTTACAAAATGTGTAATTTTTCTGTCCTCCCAACTGCACATGTAAAGGGCTTGGTCCCCTTACAGCAACTAACTTTAGTGATGTGTTGAAATAGCAGGAAACTAAGTTTGATGTTGGGAACCCTAGAAATTAACTGACATCAAGTCTGGGAGAAAGTGAGTGGGAAGGGCATTCAAAACAAAAAACCATGGACTGTAGGAAAAGAGGTATGAGCCTCAAAGACAAGGGGATAGACCCTGGTTGCAGTTGTAGAGCGCTCTCAGTGGATAACAGCCTGGAAGATATCACTTACAAAGCTCTGAGATGAGCAATGTCTCCCTGGAGTTTCAAGAAAATCTGCACCTGGATGTTCTACAATCTGTCTGAAGTATTACTGTGTGCTTGGCATCTATAGAAGAGACAAACGTAGCAAATCTTTTTGACACTATAAAAAGCAAAGGATATTAAAAACAATCATTAGGAAGAACTGTAAAATATTTCATTGAGGTTTATATTGGACATCAGGAAAAATTTCTTCACTGAAAGGGTTGTTAAGCATTGGAACAGGCTGTCCAAGGAAGTGGTGGAAACATCATCCCTGAAAGTGTTTTAAAACCATGTAGATGTGGTGCTTAAAGACATGGTTTAGGGGTTTACTTGGCAGTGCTAGTTGATGGTTTGACTCAATGATCTTAGAGGTCTTTTCCAACCTTAATGGTTCTATGATTCTAATTAAAAGAATAAAACTAGCAGGTCACTAAGTGACCAGAATGTATGACAAGACTTGGTAACATGTAAGTTAGACATCCCTTTTGGGCCATTTGCAAACTCCATGGGATCAGCCATCAGCCTTTCCCTGCAGCACATCCTCAATCTAAAGGCAGCAGCCATCTCTGCTACAGAAGCCTAGACCCAAAAAGCTGCTTCATTCTGAACCTCTAAACTTTCACTTAGGAAAGATGCCAAACAAACAAGTTTCCTCGTCCCATTGCCCTAAAACAAAGTCCAGGCTTTGTTATCACTGAAACCTGAAAATCCCTCACATGCTTTATATGAGCTCTTTATCAGTGAATGTATCTGCAACTGGCTGACAGCCATTCAAGCCACACTTAATGGCTATTGTGTGTTAAAAGAGAGGCTTTCACAGAATTCTCTTCAAACCTGCCTGTTATCTCCCTAAATAATTAAAATTCATTCAGAATTCAGCAAATTGAAGATTTTAGATATTACTTTAAAATGATAGCATGAGAGGGCAGGAAAGCATGAGATATTCACAAAAAAAAGGTGGCTCTTTTTGACATGGACACTTATCCTGTGAAACTTCATAACACTGTTCCCTGCAAGTGCTACGACATGGGTGAGGGGGAGACAGAACAAATTCATGGAAGAGAAATACACTGAGAAATACACTACCAACACATCAGTATCTCATCCATCTGTGAGCATAGTTAAGGACTGGGAGTGCATTTGGGATATATACTCTGCCATCAATATTCTTACTACCCCTATGCATCTGCTTATGGACACTATTCCCTCTAGCTTTCCCATATGAAAACACCTCCAAAAGGGAGAAGGAAAAGGAAAACAAGCGAAAAAAGGAAGGAAAAAAAAAAAAGTCAGGGAGAAATAAAAAAGGCCAGGGAGGAAAAAGGTAGAAAGAGTGAACCAGAGAGGAAAAATGATGGAGTCTGCTACTCCAGAAGGGTATTCAGAGGGCTGGTGGATGTCACCAAGGAGTGCTCTGCCCACCAAAGTGAGAGGATGTCGGTCCAGAATCAAGCCCCAGCACAGCTGGCATCTCCCAACTGGAGCTTCCTTCTCCTGGAGGAGGAGAAGGAAGCACCCTAAGGCTGGGGTGCATACTCTGCAGAACAGAAGTCCCACAAGTTGGCAAGACTTTGGATGGGTAGAGGTTAAAAGGTGACGGGGAAAGCACAGTCTGAGCCTCAAGTAAAGATTTCCAGCAGAGTCAGAAGCAAGGCTGGTGCACATGTGCCAGGCTCTGCAGTGTACTGCAGATGAGGCACTGGCATCCCTGAATCCGCAGTCCCACAAAACCCCAAGCCTGCTACTAGACGCCAGATGCATCCCAGTGCAGTTGCTCTTCTGCTGCATGATGCAAACTTGTGCTGTCTGGGATCTGACAAAATCATGCTCCCATTCTCACCCAGTGGCCCCCCCTTGCAGCCAGTGTGGTTCAGTTTCCCTTAAGTGCTTTACATGTGTTTTTTACCCAGAGTAAATCATCCCTGGCACATCACTGGAGCGCAAATGAGAGCAGCAATGAAGGACAGACTCAGACAGTGGGCACACCCAAGACATCACCGTGGGAATGATAAAATGCTGTGGAATTCATTAAACTTTTTTTAATTATTTCATTGCAAAATTGATCGTGTAAATAACTTCAACAATAAAAAGATGTTGCTGGCATCAGTGTCCTGTGGGACTTGTAACAAAATCCAGCAGGCTGCCCAAAATAATACACTAAGCTGAAGAAACAAGACTCAAAAACGGCTTAAGTCATCTTTCTCATTTATCAAAGAGGTAAACACTGGTCTTAATTTTGGAGGATGCAATAGGATGCTAACGCAAACAATTCACAAGTAGAATGATGATCTCCTTAGCGACTTTATCTTTTCCAACACAACAGGTGCTGGGAACAAAGGAGACTTATTTACAAAGGTAATTTTTGAGAGCAGGGACATAAAACTGTCTAAAATAATAATAAAAAGGTAAAAAAAAGAAAAAAAAGAGCACAGTTTTTAAAAAAGAGAAGATATACCATTTCTGTGACGGGGCAAAAACTCCACCTCTCACTCTTTTTTTTTTGTTTTGGGGTTTTTTTGTTTTTGTTTGGGGGTGTTTTGTTTGTTTGTTGGTTTTGGTTTTTTGGGGTTTTTTGTTTGGTTTGGGGTTTTTTTGTTTTGTTTAACACAAAATTCCAGTCCATCTTTTGCAAGGACTTACCTGTCTCAGGGTCAAGGCGAATCACTCTCCCACCATCATAACAAGCTACCCAGAGTTTGCCTTCTGTGTCAATGCACATCCCATCAGGAATGCTCTCCTCTTTTTCCAGTTTGTATATACTCCTATGGTTGCCTGCAGGGTAGAAAAACCACAGAACTAACTGAAACAGTTGTTAAAATTTTTATCAGTTACAGCCCAGCAGTGTTATTTGTACTATTATTTTCAAAAGCTGTGCTGAGGCCCTGAGTTTTTTCCCATGAAAGAAATAAATAAATTGTGTCTGCTGCCCTGTTTGTTTCCCAAGACAGTTGTTTCTCAGCATGAAAGCCTGTGGGTCAGTTTCTATCCATTGAAAGTATAATCCTTTTTTCTAGCATTCATTTCTAGTGCACCGCTCATGTTTCCTACTTGCAATATTAAATGAATAACTGAATAAATTAATGTTAGATATATTCATAAAATTAATTACTCATTCTAAAAGCAGTTTGAATCATTTCAAGTATGGGTTGCTCCAGCTGGAGACTTTTCAAACAGTTTGCTGGAACGTGCCAATAATCACTGTTCCAAGACAAAACTGACCTTCAGATCTATAAACTGAGAGCTTACATAAACACAGAGTTAGGAAAAGCATCAGTTTCAAAGGCATACTACCAGCCTAAAAACAAACAACTCTATCTGAACTTTTACCACTGTTATTAAAGAAAATGAAACCCAACTTTCCAACATTGTTTATTTTATGGTCTGACAACTTCAATGTTTCTCATATGCAGCAATATTTTTAATGAGTTTCCTTTTTGCTCCTGGGGATTGTCAGACTGCCCATAGAAAGAGTGCGAGCAAGAATGAGTGAGAGAGAGAAGTACCCTATTTCCTAAGGAAAAATTCAGTTGTAAGCCATAGCAGAGAATCATTAGGACAAGGTGCTACATCCAAAATTACTTTAAATTCAGAGTTTTAAAACTAAACATCAAATTGGCTGAGTTCTTTTAATGCAAAATACTGCAGCCCGTGTACTGAAAAGCAAATTACTAGTCCAAGTAACCTGAATTTTTTTTTGCCCAAGCTTGTAGAAGCCCTTAAGGCGTTGTTTTGTTTTAAATTAACGAAGGAAGCTTTGAGTTACTGCTACTGTTGTTGCCTCGTTCTTTCTGCAGAACCTTCATTTAATAGCTCGTATTTTAAAAAACAAAACAGGGTGAAGAGTGAAAAAATATCTAGAGAAGCTGGCAGAGGTTTTGCACAAGACTACAAGCTTGCTGTCACTTTGCCTGTGCTGCCAATAGCAAGAAACATGCAGCCACAGGAACAGACAGATGAGATACACTTTGTCCTTTTCACACTGAAAGATCAGATATGCCTTGTGTTTAGTAACAGCAGCACAGATTACTACTCAAACTGCCATGCAATTTAAATACTTTATGGTATTACCAAACGACCCTGACTGGTTTGAGCCAGGAGCCTACGCAGGCGCAGACAGATGTTGATAAGGCTTCTGTTGTTTTGCTCTAAAGAGGTTTCTGGATAAGTGCTCCCAAGCTCTAATCATCTGTGTAATAACCAGAGCGGAAACAAGTATCACAATCTTTAGGCACAAACAATTATTTTAGAGCGGAAACAAATATCACAATCTTTAGGCACAAACAATTATTTTAGAATACAACCACTGATACCAATTTTTCCAGTTTGAAGGTCATAATCAAAGGCATCCACTGAGTAGGACAAGCTGTCAATGTAAAAGAAGGTTTTGTGATCCAGTGACCAGTCCAGCCCATTAGAAATGTCCACCTGGTCAAAGTGCTTCACCACTGAGAGGTCGGGGAAGAGCGTGTACAGAGAGCCCTGGTGTCTCTCCAGCACAGCAGGACGAATCTCCTCTGCCATTGTACCTGTGCAGAGCCAAAGGGGAGAAAGCAGGTTAAGAGTGAATGGACTCTCCTCCAGGTCTGGGGGCAGCCCCTCATTATGACTATGATCACGCTGCCAGCATAGAAGGGAGCAGTGCAGGGGGCTTCTGAAATTTGAGGAAGAAAGTGAGTCAAAAGGAAAAGAAAAAGGTGGATTTCCAAAGTGCTTGCTTTTAGCAGAAGGTGACAAAATACAGCCTTTGTTCTTTTGTTGAACATTTCTGTGGCAGAAATGGTGTGCAGCATGATTCCTGCAAAATGTTTTATTCAGTCATTCATATATTAAGACAGGTGTGGCCAGCACTTAACTTACAATAAATCTTAATGTCTTGTAGAGCTGAGAGAGTGGAAAAAAATTACCTCCTCCCTCAGAATGAGTCTTACACTAAAGCTTCTTTTAAAGCAAGCCTCATCTTTGCAGCTTGAAGTTGGCAGCCGAGACCAGCTCTGGAGAGGCTGGGTAAATGCAAGTAAGCCTCGGGACTGAACGACACAGCAGGAGCACAGAATGGTGTTTTAAAAAACAGGAGGACAGGATCACTGCTGAGGCTGGAGGGCACCTCTGGAGATCATCCAGGATCACCCCCTGCTCAGAGCAGGGCCAGACACCACAGGTTCCTCCCATCAATGTTGGGTGTTGAAGATCTCCATGGATGAAGACTCCACAGTCTCCCTGGACAACCTGTTCCACTGTTTGCTCATCCTCAGTAAAAGAGTTTTCTTACGTTCATACAGAATTGGCTGAGTTTCAGTTTGTGCCCACTCCTTCTGGTCCTTCAGTGGGCATCACCGAGCAGAGCCTGGTCTCCCATCTTTTTTACTCCCTCCCCAGTCAGGTACTTATACATACAGGCAAGATCCCCTCAGCCTTCTCATCTCGAGGATGAATAGTCCCTTCGTTTTTAGAAATAAAATTCTGACTTATGAAGAACAAACCACACAATATAATAAATTTCTCACTGGAAAAGTATCTTCTATTGGCATTCTTCCAGTATTCAAAATAAGCAGCTGACAGGGAAGAGGCAAGGCCAGTACCTTAAATTAGGCAGGCTCCGAATAGTCAGCCTCTTTTAAACAAAATAGTCCAGATTAGATAGTGTCCAGGTGATACAAACAGATTTGTAAATGGGATTAAACTCTGTTTGAAGACAACAAAAAGTCCCCACCACTTAATTGTGAAGGAAAACTTGCTACAACTAATCACTGCATGTTATCACCAAAACCCAGCAAGCACCAGAGGGAAGGAAGAGCCTGCAGCATACCTGCGAAATACCTCCCTGCAGGATCCACCTTCCCATCATTGAATCGGGTATTTGCTTTATCCTTGTCCACTTGAGTAATGGTGGTTACCAGCTCCTCTTTCCATTTCAAAGCAGCAAACCTGGTTCCTAGGGTGATGACATAATCCCCAGACTTCCGGAGAGCCACGGAGCTCACAGGAGCATCTGGAAACAGGGTGAAATTGAAAAGTGGGATGTGCTATGAAGAGACATGTCTTTTCTGCCCACTTTAGACATGCAACCTGAACTCAGTGAAACCACAGACAAGAGAAACAACCTACTTTTCTACCAACAAAATCGATTTTTAAATACATAGATTATGTCATGTGAACTTGAGTATTACCAGTGCTACCAGGAGCTATAATCATTACCAGCACGTAGCTGTGCTAGGAGCTTAACTTAAAAAAGAAGTATAAAAAGGGGGACAGGAACATACGCTTTTTACAATAGCTTACTATGTGGGTTCCCCCCTCTCCAAGGGAAAAATCAATTGCCACAAGAGCTCTAGAGCAACTGTGTTTATTTAGCACAGCTCCTGCGTAAATAAGCCCTACAGTGATGGAGGCAGAGTATCTCTGCACTGGGACAGGCCACACTGGGCAGGAGAGACAACCCCCCGCACCCCACTCTGCTGTGCCACTCAAACAAACCTCCAGCAGCAGCAGAAACACACCAAGGAGTGGCAGAGCTTCCCAAGAGCTAAAGCAAAACAGAAAACTAGTAAATGCTCCATGATTAGTTTCCACTCAGTTGAGCTACTATGCATAAAACCTCAATTGTAGGTTAATATAAAGGAATTTGTAAAAAAAAACAGTGAGTGCAAAGATAACATTTCTGTAAAAGCCTACAATCAGATGCAATATAAGGAATAATAACTTTAGGCAGGGCAACAAAGTCTGGCATAATATTTTCTATACATGGGACTAATTACTAATTTTCTAATTTAAAACTGAAATATTTCTTGTATTTATGGCTTTGCAGGGGTATAATTAGGTAATAGTTTCACAAACACTTATAACCACCACCAGCCACCACTGGGTGCCAAGAGGAACTGCTCCTTTCCAGCTGTTTGCTCATGGCTCAGGATGCCCCTTCCCTTGGAGCCCTGGCAGCAGTACCACCATGACAGAAATCCAAATGCTATTTGCCCCCAGCACCGGAGATGCACACCTGACTGCAAGCTCAGCCCTAGCAGCCGAGGCTGCTGGTGGTCTGGGCTCATTTACACTGAGGTGCAACACTCCTTCTTCCTGTGCCAGCACAGAGGGCAGGAGAGTCCCCTCAGCCCTGTGTGGCACCTGCCACACGTAGTAATTCTGCTGCTCTTCGGATTGCCAGCAACCACACTAAAAAAAGTGGTTTTCTGTCTGTATCAGCAGCAAGGGCCTTCCCAGCAGAGCATGGGATTGGAAGTCTACATTTGCTCTCCCAGGAAAACGCCTGGGGCCATGGCTCAGAGGACTCCTTCCACCTGGGCAGCCCCCAGGGCCTTCCTCCCACCCTGGGCAGCCCACAAGCACAGCTGTCCACTGGAGGTGTTGGACATCCAGGTGCCCCTACAGCCACAAGAACGGCCCCTTACCTTCCTGACAAAGCACCCCAGAGGAAAGGGGTGCATGAGGATGCAGCCACCCTACTGTTCACTGCACAAACACAGCGCAAGTAGTGTCTCAGCCCATGCACTCAGCTCAGTGCGCTGTGACCCCGGAGGGCTTTGTTAAAGCAGCACCCGCAGGAATTGATTGATTTTCAGCACCATCTTATGCCCAACAAAAAACTGACCACAAGGTCTCCCCTGCAGGCCCAGTTATGCATTTACGATGTTTCCCCTGCAGAGTCAAAAAGGGCATTAGAAGTTGTTTCTAAGCATGGGATTGTTGTAATTCTCTATAAGCTTTAATAATGAATAATTTGTCTCTTAGTTTCCACTTAGGAAACCCACTACTATAATCACATGGCATTGTTTGGTTGTTTGGGGGTTGGTTTTTTTGTCTTTTAATCATGGCATTCCCAAAGGCACAGCTATTAACCATAACTATTTTATTACTAAAGAGAGGAAACAATAAAATGTGATGTGCTCTCCCTTCCACATCTCCAGAGAGGCCACAAGTAAAAGATTATACCTTTGAGAGTAGATCCAGTTGGGGGGAAAGGCAAGAAGCACACTCCCTCAGCTAAGCTAAGAGGAAGTAAGTTTGGGAAGCAACACTTCCAAAATTAGTATCAGGCCTTCTGTCATCTTAAAATTGGAAACTACAGTAATTTGAAAGGCAGATAAGCCCATATCAATTGCTAGTGAATAATGAGAACAGCTTACAGGTAGGCAAAATTGATTTTCACTAAGTGTTACTGAACATGAGAAAATAATAAAGTGTACTGAAACCACTTAAGGACCTGTCTCCCAACACAAATATTTACTCTACCAATCCAGCAGTAAAACTACAATCCCTTTTTTATAAGGGGTAGCATATCTCTTCGTTTCTGGAATAAATACCTAAACCATTGAGACTCTAGCTGGTGACACTTAAAAAAGTATCAACTTCTTAAATTGTTTTGGAAAACTTTCAATAGAGAAAATATTATGAGCACTGATCATTCACATCAGAACTACTATAAACACCAAGAGAAGAACTTTACTTCTGGGACAAAGTGGGAACAAGAGAGAGCGAGCTGTGGACAACTTATAGGAAAAAGAAATAGATCAAACACAACCCAGTAGCACACAATCGTAAGGAAAGTCCCCAGAGCTACGTCCGGTCTGTATCTAGTGTCTGTGCATAGCCCCAGTGTGCTGGCGGCCTAGGAAACCCCGGCTGTAGGGAAAGGTCTCCAGATGTGAGCACCGTGCAGCTGCCGAGCGACACAGCCCGAGTCCCAACACCCAGCTCCCGCACACGGAGGAGGTTTTCCAGCGGCTCCTTACCCACAGGAATGGCCTGCGCCTGCCTGGTGACCGAGCTCCAGCGGCACACCTTCCTACCCGTGATGTCCACGTACAGGAGCGCGCCCTCCTTCTCGTCCCACACGGGCGACTCCCCGACCCTGCAGCCCTCCTTGGCCACGCACTCGATCCTGACGGACGACATGGCCTGCGGAGGGAATCCGGTGTTACACCCCAGCCCTGCCACAGCCTGCGGGAGCAACAAACGGGAAAAAAAAAAAAAAAAGAAAAAAAAAAGGGGGGGGGGGAATAATAAAAGGGAGGGGAAAAATTAAAGCGGGGGGTGCGTGCGTGCGCAGGGAGGCAAAGGCCGCTCCGCCGGCGGGCCCGCTCCCGCACGCCCGGCTGCTGGGGCGCACCGCGTGTGCCGCCGTGTCATGTACACACACGCGTGTGCCTATACCTATGTACCTGCCCATGAACGCGGGAGAGAAGAGTAACAATAATAAACACTAGTAACTAATAATAACAACAAAGCGCGCCCCACGCACGCCCCAGCCGTACCTGTTCCAGCCGCGCAGGAGCGCTCCCACCGCCGCTTTTATAGCGGGCTTGGAGAGGGGAAGCGGCCGCGCCTTGGGTATCCTCGCCAGGGGCGGGCCGGGCTGTCCTGCCGGGCTCTTCGGGATCCTCCTCTCCGTGCCAGGCCACCGCCGGGAGCGAGGGGTGGCGGCTGCCCCA
>VZTE01003427.1:283980-355795 GCA_013397775.1 Eulacestoma nigropectus | reverse complement strand
CCCCGCGGCCGCCGCCGCCGCTTCCAAGAGCTACAGGGAGGGAAGAGGGAGAAGTTTCCCTCCGCGGTGGCCAGGTTTCTCAGCCCCCGGAGAGGCTGATTCCCGAAAGGCCTGGTCTCTGCCTGCCTTCTTGCTTTGGTGTAGGTGGCCATAGAACCTTGGCCCTGACGTCCAGCATCAGGGAACCTTAACAGCTCCTGCAGCAGCACCTTGGTTATCCAGAAATCCTGGGCCTTCAGTGTGCAGTGCCCTCTTCTACTCCCTGTGCTATATAGTCTCAAAAACTTCCAAAGGCACGAGGCAAACGGCTGGCATCAAAATTTGCAGATACAGTTCTCTGTTGTGCCTGCTTATCTCTGTGCTATGGCCACTACAGCTCCCAGGCCTCAAGTTTCAAAGCAGTAGGTAGTTTTTATATCCCAGGTTTCCTCTTCAGCATCCCATGACAAACTGCCTTTTGACCTGGAGATGGTGATCTCCATAGGGATCAGTGACATCAAGTGGCTTCAGGCTCACTGCTCCGTGTCTTGTGTGTCTCCTCCTGGAAACTCAGGAGCACAAGGCAGGCACAGGCTGGCTTGCTGCTGTGTGCCCACAAACTAGAATTAACTAAGCTGCTCCAAAACTCGCCTCTCCCCCATCCAGACTTTGGTTTCCAACTGGCTCGTGTAGCAGCCCCATTATTCAAGGGGCACTGCACACCAGTGAGCACATAGCATCCTGCATGGTCTTTTAGGAGGTAGTCCCCACAAAGCTCCTCATACTGATTTTATTTTTTCCTTATCATACACCCTCCTCTTGGCAATTATCTCCTGTTCACTATTGTTACTTGGTTGCCTTTATTCATAAAGCGGATGCTCACAGCCCAGGCTTCACTTGGTCACAATTTTTTCTGTTAGTGGTAGTTCATGGGCTACATGACCTTACCAACATGTGTTTCATGTAGGCTTCTTTTGATGGAGTACTGATGTGATATTTATTAACTGATTGTGGCCTTATCTGAGCAGTTAGACTTCTATTTTATAGGCTTCCATGGTATTCCTTCAGTGCTTAGCATTGAATTTCTCTTTCTGGCCTACTGCTGCATGTACAACAAATAGCACGATTTCATCTCAGACCTGAGGCAAGCAAATTATTAGCAACAACCAACACAGAAAAACATCCAGAAAAAAGGTGCCACATCTCTCTCCTTTTTCCCATACATTTTACAACATGGAAAGAAGATGCAAAAGTTTTAAAAAACGCATGCAAAGAATTCATTAAGTACAAGGAAGAACAATTATTGCTTCTTACAAAGCTTAGCCACATTTACTGCTCTCCCATTGCACACGATGAGGCCATTTGGGATACGATGCAAGAGCTTACTGAATCCAGCAGCAATAGGAGATACACCCTCAACCCACTTCACCAGTCTCTTTGCTCCTTGCTGACTTAGGCATTTGCCAGCATGGTTTGGAGGCATCAAAACAAGCTGTGTGCTGGCACAGACCTTGGGAGAAAATTAACAGCTTCTGTAAGTGCTAGGTTACAACACAAACTCTGTGCCATGTATTTTGAGCTTGGATCTCCAGTTACATAGGACGGCACCCCTGCTTTGTCTTCTCTGTAATGGCTGACCCAAGCTTGTTGAAAGGTAGAGCAGGGAGGAATCCATGGTCGGGGTGCCTTCACAGAAAGCATCAGATGAGGTCTTTTGCCAATACAAGTTCACTGGGAGATAAGAGCACAGAAGAGGTGGCTGCCAACAGTTGTGCTGCCTTGTGCCTTCCCCACTGGGAACTTCCCACTGTTGCAGCACAGTCACAAAGTCTACTGTGTGGCCTCCAAATCTGACTGATAGGGAGCTTACACAGCACCTCTGTGGCTTCCAAAGGGTATGCTGGTAGCTCAGCATTTATTCCACATGGTAGTGCACATTGTACACTTACTCCTCCTGCTTTGCAGGGAGCAGGGAAGTGGAATTCTTACTTACCTACAATCATGAAGAACACAAAGAGTAGATCTGTGATGCGGGAGGCTCTGTAGGGTGAAGTCACAGCCCTCCCCCAGCCTGCAGGTTCCCTGAGCCTGCCAGAAGCCATTACCCTTCTTACCAGTCAGGAAACACTCAGCAGTTCTGGAGAACAGCGCAGAGCACCACAGAGATGGAAAAATCCCCCCCACCCTCAACAACTGTAGGCAAGAAGAGGTGCTGGACTATTTCAGGAGCTATAGAGACTGGGTCTTACTTCTGCTCATTCCTGGAAAGTTGCAGTTGTTCTCTCCTTTTATGAGCTTGATCCTGTTATATCTTCATCTTTAGAGCAATCCTCATCTTTTTTCCTTCACCTTTAGACTTTACTACTGTTAGTCCTCCTTCCTGCTTGAAGGTGGGAGGGCTCTAGGCCTTATCCATGGCTGACACGAAATGCAAATGCCAAATATCAGATGTCTGCATCCCAAGAGCTGCCTCTGAGTTTGGAGCCTGTCAGGCCTCCTCTGCAGAGGGGCAAGGTGCAGCTGAGAGCAGGGACTGCGCCAAGGGCAATGGAGCCCAAGGAGCCACTACCTCAGTGCAAGCCTGTTAAATCCATGAGGGCAACCAGAGTGGGCACATGGGAATCCGCCACTAGCAGGTAATACTGCATTTGGGGGTGCACAGATGGAAGGACAAGCAAAAAACACTGAGCAAGAGCAGAGGTAGAAACACAAAATCAGTCACTGCAATCAGCTGGCTGGAAAGCAACAGTTGGCACTGCCATCCACTAGTTTGCAGCCAAGTATAGTTCTTGGAATTGGCTTGTGTGTCCAGATCAAGTTTTACTTGTTAGCAAGCAACAAGGAGGTCCAGGAGAGATCAAACCGCTGAGAAGTTTCAATTGTTTACTAGTCTGGATGATCACAGTTGCATGTTTAAACATAAAACATTTGCCAAAGTACTCCATTTTCCTGTTTGCAAATGTCTGCTTGGGAGAAGGTGGCACCAGCAGACTTGTGCCCATTGACTAATTTATGTCTAGCACTTACCACTGTCACACAAGTTAATGCAGAATGGATTAAAAGTCTCAAATAGGGAATCTTTTCTACAAAGGATTGTACCAAATTACCATGTAGTCATATTGAAGTATTTAGCCTTTCAAGACCAGTTTTCACAAAAATTACAATTGTGCCCTGTGCTTACTACAGTTCATTACAGATTTCTTTCAGCACAATTCCTTCTGTACTGGCCACAGGCTCATGAAAAAGCATCTCTCACTTAAGAATACAAAGCTGTAAGCGTGTGACCCTTTCCACTGCAGCCAGTCTCCCCAGTGCTTCATGAAGACCCTCACAATGTCACAGGTGCACCTCCAACTTCTTTGTCATGGGAGCAACAACAGGTGCAAGTTTCTGCTGCCTTAAGCTGCCTCACAAAGCTGGAGTTCCCAGCCTGTGCCTCTCCAGACCTCCACTCTGCACTGGGAGCAGCTGGGCAACAGGGTGCTTCAGAAAGCATTTGTCAGTGGAGCACAGCCAAGACATTTTTCATTAATGCCTTACTTTTCTGCTCTCTGTACCCCATGTGACCTGGATTTGCATTTTGCTTGCCTCAGGATAAAAAAAAAGAGCATTGATATGTGCTACAGCAGCTGCAAAATTATAGTCACAACAGAGGTCATGCAAAAGAGCCAGGACTTCAGGGAAAGGCAGCATCTTTCATTCAAATAACTGATTTAGCAACAGTGCTTTCAGTGTTTACAGCTTACAGGCATGCAAATCCTTCTTCTGGCCTAATCAACAATAAATTTCAAATTAACTGCAGGTTTAGGGTGACTTCTCAGAGCTTAATTTAAGATGTTCAACCAGACAATTTGAGGAAAGTCTGGTTTATGTACTAGTCATTTGTAACGAGTGTAAACTACAACTTGTTTATTAATATCTGCGTCACCTGGTTCATCCAGCTTTTCGGCCTCTGTGCTTCCTTTAACCAGGAGAGATATCTGGCTTGTTGGAGAATGAATAATCAGGAAAAGGATAAAAATAATGCCCCTACTTCATTTTAGAGGAGACAACAGAACAATAGCTGAGCCAGTTTTAAGGAGGGAAAGCCCTTTGTTCAGGTTCCATTCAACCAGATGCAAATGGGGCCGAAAATGCCAGTGATGGGGGGGGGGTTTCCCAAACTACTCAGCACCACCCTTCTGAGATAAGGAACTACAAAGGAATGCAACCAGACACCGTGGTTTCAGGTGAAGTGGGTGGGCTAGTTTAGAGATGTTTTCCCCCCTCAGATGACTCATTCCCTCACTAGGGCCTGCACTTCCCAAGGTATAACCAGAGCCATTTTCCCAAACGGCATATAACGCTTTTTTTTGTTACAGGTACTACTCTTAAAGTCTGTCAGAAGCTCAAGAGCTCTCAGACGACCAGATTTCTTGGTGGCACCTTCCTTTATGTTGCTGTTGTGCTAGGTTTTAAATTCTTCCTCAGGACACTGGCCCACCGATTTCGTGAGCAGAACCAAACTGGACCTGTTATGGAACTGTCAAAATGCAACTTCTGTCCTGCTCCCCAGTGCTCTTTCCTGGGGTTAGGGTGGGTGGGGCAGCACCTGAGGAAAAACCAACAGAAACCGGAAAAAATGTCTTCAGGATGTTTAAGCCAAAAGAAACCATAAAGGTGTCATTATAGAGCCTACCCAGAGATTTAAAACAATGTATCAGATAAAGCAGCCAAGGTGAGGCAGATAGCCAGCTCCAGGGCTGCTGAGAAAGCAATGGAAGGCAGGGAGGGTCTGCCCAGCCTGAAACAAAAGAAGAGTCCCAGAGAAAGGGCAGGGCAAGGTGGATCCAGGAGGTTGTCCCAGACAAAAGAAGCCTACTGGAAAAAGAAAGATTATCTGGAAGCTGCACAAAGAGAGGCAGGGAAACTAATGAGCAATTATCTGAGGCTGCTTCTCCTACAACCACGTGGTCACACAAATTTATCCAAGCTCTCTGCAGAGGGGTTAACTTGAGGAACAGAAATAGGCATGCACATCTGCTGTTTTCAAACAACTTACCCAACTGCTATGTGACTTTTTTTTTCAGAAGGCTGTGCTTGCAGTCACTTCAATCCACCTGTCACATCCCGCTAGATGTGCTGACTTGGTTAGGAGCAGAGCCTGGCAGCAGTTATCCCAGGATGATCTCTGCAAAAGGGACATACTGCAGAGTTGCCCCCCAGGCGTGGCAGTAGTCTGTTCAGCTGTGAAGCTCGTGTAAAAGGAGGATTCCGAAGTAGCAGTAGCAGGGCATCTCTCATGAAACCAGAACCCAGAAGTCTGTGTGTCTTCACTTCTTCCTAAGGAAGCCGCATTGAGGCACTCTATTGTTTTCCATGTCTGCCCTTCCCCGGTATTTTTCCCTTGCATGCCAAGCTCCCAGGTTGTGCAAGCAGCTTTTGTTCCTTAATTCGCATCAAAAGCATGTTTTCCTAACAGATGTGTCAATTCCCTGGAGTGCTAAACCTTTCCAAGTACTGGGATCATCACAATTCCCAACGATCAAAATGAGTAGTTTCGCTGGATTATCTTCACAGCTCGCAGAGGCAGGCTTTGAACACTGGGTCCCTCCCAGGTATCAGATACACATCATGAGTCTGCAGTACAGCCTGCACATCCAGGCCAGGTAGCCAGATGTACCACATCAAAATCAAGGGAATGTTTCAGGCTTACATGTAATGGCCAAACATTTGTAATTTCTCCTTCTATGGTTTGGGATTTATGGTGGAAAGAAAACATTCCACAAGTGCTATACACAACGGAGAAGCATTTCCTTTAGGGCAGAAACATAAATGCAGAAACAATGGTGCTCGGAACCACTGCGCAGCCCCTGTTAGTCCTTGGCCCACGTTACCATCAACAAGTAACCACAGTTATATGAAGAGACTCTACAAACCAATAGTAGCGGATAACCAGTCTCCTTCCTTGGCCCTGTCTTTCCCTTATCCCAGCCACAACCAGACTGTATGTGCAGAGGGAATTAGAAGCTATCAGTCAGAAAGTCACAAGAAAGTCTGTTGCTGGTATCTGTTGCAAGATGCCTTTAGGGAAGAAGAAAACCTGATCCTGAAAAACAACTGGCAGTCCAATGCTTACTGCGTCTTCCTAGTGCTGGTTTTTCATCCCTTCTGTCTGCATCTTTACTGCCTTTTTTCCTTTTTTTACCTCCTGTTTGCTTTTCAGCTGAGGGACTTGAGCTCCATTTCACCCAAGCTTTCTCCAGCTCCACTTCCAGCCTGCCTGGGGCCACCAGCTCAGTCACTCCAGTCCTTAAGCCAGTTCACAAGTGTGTTGTTGGCTGCTCAGCTCTGACTCACTCTGCTGCTGCCATACCCATTGCAGGCAGGAGGGTCACCACTGCCTGCAACACTCACATTGCAAATCCTATCCTTCTTGAAGGCTGCCCGTTGCAGAGACAGTCAGAGCAGGAGGGATACTACGGGATCAGCTGTGCAGCTACCCCAGCACCTTTCTCTCTACCTTCTCTTTCTGCCTTCTTCCTTGCTCTAGGCCAGGGAGCAGCTCCTCTGTGCCAGCAAGGTACCTCACAGCACCGGCCTGTGGGAGCAGGGGGAACTACAGCAAAAGGTCGGGTAAAACCGACATGAAGCCGACACGAACCCAGGAACCTGCTCGCCCTGCTCTGTCCTTTGCACGCAGATGGCAACAGCGGGCTGGTGAGTGTTCAGCTGCATACATCTGCGGGGGTACAAGAAGAGGGATCAGACAGAACGCCTGGCTACAGCTCTTCCTCTATAACTCACTTTGTCCGACCAGGGAAAACCAGCCATACTACAGCATAAGCAAATACATTGAAAAGTGAGGCCAGGGCAGCAAATAGTCTGTTACATTTGCTCAGCTAGGCAGAAACAAAAGCCAGGCTTGCACTATTTGCTATACACAGCAAACTAGTGCTCAGCGACTCTTTTTTGGGAGGCTGAAGGGGAAGGGTTTTCCTGGATAGTTAACTTGTTAAAGTATTGCCAAATCTGCAGAAATAATTTACTCCTGATAGACACAGTACTGATGAGTTTCACAACCTGCCAGACACAGAGGATAAAGCCCTGAATAAATCACAACAAATGAAAATATTGTTAGCAGTTTCATAATTTAATGAAAAAGTACTTGTAAAAAGGGGACATCTGAAAAAGACCGAGTCCATCTTGGAAAATTGAATATATATATATATTTATATATATAAAACAAAATGCAAAAACACAAAAAAAATTTGACAAATAAGGTTAAGAGGTAATACTTCAAACAGTTAGCCACCGAACGCACAATAAAAACTAGCAAATGCACTTTGGGGACAATACTTGAGAACTACATAACCAAGGGCTCCTTCATATGTCTATTAAAATCATGTAAAAATTAGCAAAACCATTGCCCAGACTGGAAACAACTGAATTGATAACCCCAGAAGAGCAGAAACACTGAGTTTTGCTGAAGCACCATTTTCCCTCTCTTCTGTCATATGCTTCCAGCCACAAAATAACATGAACACTTTGCTGACCTCCCAGATAAGTGTTTCCAATAAAAGCTTTGTAAAATTTCATGGCCAGTGAGAGAGGATTACTAATAAATATTGAAGGAGAACTAAGAGAATCAGAACCAGAATACAAATGAACAGACATTTGTTTACTTATTCTGAATGACCCATGGCTTAGAACACAAAGCATTTCCCATTAAAATAAAATATGTGGAAACCTAAATTGCTACTGCATATTTACATCAAAAGAAATAATTTTGAAGATACAGCTCTAGAAAGATCAATTACACAAATATACATAAAATCAAGAAGTAAAAAAAAAAAATTAAGATGCATGAAGCAAACAGAGCAGATTGGCCAAGTATATTTTTTTTTATTATTTCACTACTGAGAAGTCCTCCAGCCCCTGACCTGCTAGTCCTATTGCAACTAGGGAGATTTCAAAGTTTAAAACAAATCTGAAAATGTTGTTGCCATTTCCCAACCTAAAAGCAATAAATTAAAACTATGAAGCGAAACGAGTTGCTGTTCAGATGCTGCATAGCCATCTTCTGACTGGGGGGACACACCTTTTGTTTCTAGACAAAACTGAACCCTCAACAGAGCTGTATGACGTGCCCTACACAACCTATGGGCCATTTCAGCCAGTGATGTGGGGACAGAGGATGTTGTGTGTTTATGAAATGTACAGCATTTCAGAGAAGAACACTGCAGTTGCTTTGTTGATCAACACAACACCATCTGTAAAACAAGAAGTTAGTTTGCATTCAAACAAAAATCTCTGTCATTGAAACAAACAGAAAGGGATTCATTCCCTTCCCTTCTCAACTCCTCAGTCAGTGCTGGCTGACATTTAATCACGATTTAACAACTGTTGATTTTAAAGGACATACAAAAAATGTGTTAGACTGGGAAACAGCAACTGATCCAGAGGATGAAAAGCAGCATAATAAAATAGTAGATTTTTGGCAATAAAAAAAACCATTTTTAATTAAACCATCATATTTCAAATGATGACTGGCTAAAATTTTACAGACCTAGATGCCAGAAGACTCCTATGCTTATGTTCAGGCAACTAGGGTTGAAAATTTGCACCTGAAAAAAAAATTCAGCTAAAATTACTTCTAATTCAGTTAACTTTAAAAATACCAGGTAAAAACACCTCTGGATATGAAATCTCAGTTTCAAGAGGAACCTGGCATCACCGGTGATTGCCTAAATGTAAGTGTCAAATAGCATTTTTCTTTGAAGTAGTACATCTACTTTTGTAAACACTATCCACAAAATTAGCCATCTGTACTTGTTAGCTGGGTAAAATATTTACAAGTGCATCCCACAACAAGCATCTATGTACAGAGATTAAAAAAACTGAAGTACTAGAAGTTGTATATTTACAAAATAAGCGAATTATTGTGAAGAGAAACACAACCTTCAGCAAAAGCAGGGAATGGGGGCACGTCTAGAGGTCAGGGAGTTTGGCAGCGCCAGCAACGCCTGCTTCCACCCTCCGCAGGGGGCCTGCAAACGCCACTGCAGTTCAAAGCCTCCTGCAGAAGGGGATCGTCACTTAGTAGTCACTTTGGGCCTGATCCAGCAGAGCACACCGGCATGTGCTCGGATATCTGAGCACAAACGTTCCCGGGGGAAACCAGCAGGACTTCTCACACGCTTAACTTCCTAACACATCCGCAAGTGCATTGCTGGATCAAAGCCATACTGCAGCTGCCGTAACAACGCAGTTTCAGTGTCTCCGTTTGCAGTCTCTTGCAACATGTTAGAGCAATGCAAGGACTTCTTTAAAACCTGCCCACCACCACGAGACTGACTCCACATGAACACAGTGTCTTGCACGTAAGCTGGCAAGGGGGAAGCAGTTTCCTGAATTTTTGCACAATTAACTGCTTTTTGCTCTCCCAGATGTTACCCTCCGATAAAACACATCATTTCCACATGACTTTGTGGATAACTGAGCTAACCTTGCAAAGACTGCAGACCAATTCACAGTTGAACAAAACTACTCTGATTTCTCTCCTCTCCCCCCTCCCCTACTGCAGCTCTTCCTAAATAGGTCCTAGACTATTTTCTGGAACCTTTTGATGCTGAGCTTTGCACTGGTACACTGGAATACATAAAGGCTGAATTACCCCGTGGGGGCTTCTAATCACCTTTGTACCGAACTGTGAGATATCATATTCTTTTTGTTTCTATTGTGACAATCTCTTCCAAAGTCCTTACTTGGGCTTTCTCTCTCTGAGCTACTTCGTCTTAACCTCACTTGCTCTTTGTTTTCATCACTTTCTGCTTCAGAGTCACTCAGCTCTAAGTCAGGACAGTACCCATCATTGTCCTGGTATGGAGCACCTTCAAGTGTCTGCTTGCTCCACAAGCGATCTTTTGTTGCAAGTCTTCTCGTTGGCTTTTCACAGCACCGGAGATCTTCCGTGGTCCTCACTAGACTGTTGGTAGCCTCTTTAAAGGACCGGCTGAAATGTTCTATGGTGGATTTTCGAAATCCACTCTGGCTGGCCAAGTGAGCGGTGAGCACTGACTCTTGTTCATAGGACGTCTGGCTGGAGCTGTCTCTCTGGCTCACATCTCCAGCTCTGCCCATCAGACCATTGGATCTGGACACCAGCCTTGAGTTCTCCTGCTGCACCCGCCCATTCCCAATGGAAGACTGTCCATGCAAAGCAGCCTGGAGCGCTAACGGCTTCCCAGATGGCTGGCCCCGGTGAAACTCCATCAGCTGCATGGGGCCAGAATCCTTTGCCTCACTCCGAGGCTTGCCAATCCCTGCCAGCAACCCGTTACTTCTGCTGTCGTGCTGATACCTGGCGTAAGATTTTGCTTTAATTTCGAACGATTCCTTTGACATTGGCACACTCCGTTTGCTGTAAACAGTGCTGTTGTTGTCAGGAGAAAGCGGTCTGTTGCCAGGCTTCAGCGAGTTATTTTTGCAGTCTCCCAATGCTGATTTGGGCATTTTTAACTTCAGGGTGATCCTGGGAGGTGGGTAGAACAGTGTGTTCTCTAGTGCACTTGTCAGGGTATGGCCTACAGGAGAAAGAGGCAAGGAAGTAGAAGAAAAAGAAAAAAGGCTTTTTAAAAAGTGTAATTTCTTTTGTCATCTGTAACAAGTTTTATAGTCCATTATAAGGTCATGCAACAGTAAGAAGCATTTGCAAATAATTAGTGTGAAATTATTTTAGGACACTAAGGAGAAGTTGGGAAAACCAAACTGTTCCAAATTATCCACTGCTTTGGAATTTAGGTAAGCATTTAAATATTTCCATTAAAACAACAATGTGCCCTTTTTACAGGGCTTTAAGCCAGTGAATTGAACCAGTTTTGAGATACGACTGAAGTTGTTCCAACAAAGCTATAAAAAAGGTTCATATTCAGTTTTGGATGAAGAAAAAACAATGCTTCAAACTGAGTTTCAACTTGGACTTAGTTCAACTCTCTGCTTTGTACTGTAAAATTCTCTAAGCTTTAAAAGTCTTTTTACCTCAACATATGAGTTGTTTATGATAATACATGCATACAGCACCGACTGCAAGTATCAAGCTATTATAATAAGCATTAAAAAAGCACTTGTATTTGTAAAGACATAAAGTAAACTTAGTAGACATTTCTAATAAAATGCATTTACACACACAAGCAGGGAGCTTCGAAGTGCCACTACTTCCACGAAGTACTAGTCTGATCTAAAACAGTTTAAAAAAAACTACCTTATCAGTACTAACGAAACCTGTGTTTCAGCGGCAAAGAAAAAAAAGACTTCACCCTAAACTGGTGAAGTATGTATCTTGAAAGACCAGAGAGATCTTCGTTTCACACAGAAAAATAGCTGCCTTTCCTACTAAAAAAAACCCCCAGTAATTACACTGGTATGCATACCCTCTTCCTGTTTCCAAATACTGTGTTCCTTATTTTAAAAAGTTGCTGTAAATGTGAAGGGCAGAGTGGGGTTTGGCACCTCAGCATTCATGAACAGTTACTAGTCACTATTAATAACCAGAGTACTTAAACTCTTTTTGAAGGAAGGAGAGCAACTGCAGATGGCAAGCCAAGAAACCTGCGCTGCTCATGAAGTGCACAAGGCACACGAGAACGGCAGCAAGTCCCATCAGTCACTCTTTCTCTTGCCTGAAGGAACCAACTACTGACAGCAAGCAAAAAAGCTTTCTCAGCTGGAGAACCAACCAGCAGGGCAGAGCTTGCTGTGGGGAACCAGTGCCACAGACCAGCAACCCAAGGGTGCAAAAACCTGGAGATCACCACCAGCTCATTTCTGCTATCTTGATGCCACAGTGATTGATAAGCAATAGGCAAATACCAGAAAGAGCCATAAAATAAATATTGAAGTCAATATTTTAAGTGATTAAAGAGTTCTCTCTGCATTGCTACTTTTATTGACTATGTACTTGAAGAAAATTCTTAAAGGCATTTTTACATGTTAAAAGCACTAAGCAGGAACATAGAGAAAATACACTGTTTTAGTTTAAATACAGGCAGGATTTATAAATACTTTACATTTATATGATTACCTGCAGCAATTTCCTGATTAATGAGTTGGACTTGCAAGTTGAAGACCTGTTCATGAACTTTACTGTGGGACAACTTCAGTTTCTCTCTCCTGCTTACCATGTAGCAGAGATTTCTCACCTATGGAGGAATAACAGGAGACTTAACAGGCAATAAGAATATAAATCCAGACAGTTTAAAATGTGTATCATCAACAGAATCAAAACAACATTACAAGGGAAGATCCCTTGGTAAAGTTCTTGTCAATATTACTAAACATACTTAACAATGCATTAAAAAAAATTTTTTTTTTTTTTTTTAATTGCCAATTCAACAAATGCCTTGAAAACATTTTGCAAGACAGCAGAATATATTTTTATTTTGGCTGACCCATTTACCAGTTTCTTTTCTGACTCCATTGCATTGACTCATAAGGTTCAACAAGGCCAAAAGCAAGGTCCTGTTCCTGGGTCAGAGCAATACCCAGGATCAATATGGGCAGGGGGATGAATGGATGGAGAGCAGCCATGCAGAGAAAGACGTGGGAATAATGGTGGGTCAAAAATTGGACATGACCCAGCAACGTGCCCATACAGTTCAGAAAGCCAATTGTATACTGGGCTGCATCAAAATCAGCATGGCCAGCAGGGCAAGGCAAGTGATTCTGCCCCTCTGCTCTGCTCTGGTGAGACCCCACCTGGAGTGCTGCATCCAGCTCTGGGGTTCCCAGCACAAGACAGATGTGGACCTGTTCGAGCAAGTCCAGAGGAGTGCCACGAAAATGGTCAGAGGGCTGGAACTCCTCTCTTCTGAAGACTGAGAGAGTTGGGGTTGTTCAGCCTGGAGAAGAGAGGGCTCTGGAGAGACCTCACTGCAGTTTTTCATTATATGAAAAGGGATCATAAGACAGAGAGACCAGAGCCTGTAGTGACAGAAAAAGATGTTTTTGAACTGAAAGAGGGTAAGTTTACTTTGGGCATAAGGACGACATTGTTTACAGTGAGACACGGGAACAAGCTGCCCAGAGAAGTTGTGGAAACCCCATCCCTGAAATGTTCAAGGCCAGGTTGGGTGGGGCTTTGAGCAACCTCATGGAAGGAGTCCCCGTCCATAGCAGGATGGTTGGAACTAGATGGTCTTTAAGGTCCCTTCCAACTCAAACCATTCTGTGATTCAGTTCCACATAATTCTACTTTTACTACTTGTTTGAGTTAATACCAACATTTCCACCTAAGGTAATAGAATAAGAAAAGACACTGAATGCCCTTGATAAACACCTAAGAGTGCTTTCAAAATACAGAAACAGCATAGGGGCTGGTTAAAAGGTATATGCCAAACATATTTTCCCCAGCACTCAGTTCCATCTGTTCAGAACTGGAATCTCTTTACCCAGAAACAAAATTCCAGGATTCCCAAAATTATATTTATCCCAAAATATAACAGAGTAGAAAATCTTGTGGCACAAGAAGTTTAGAAACTTGGAGAGAGGCATTTCAGATTATGAATCACCTCCACTTAGAATAAGTACATCAATTTCAACAAAATTTGGTGCACACCAAACATTTAGCAAACAAAAAGCCTGACATGGTCTCTTGAAAAACAAAAAACAACCCACCCCCCCGAAATACCAATTCTCCATCTGAAGCATGTTATGGGTTTAAAATTTTTTCTTAAAGTAAGCTTCCATATCAAAAGCAGTCCTGGCAAAGATCTGAGATTGATTATGATACATTCAAGACAACAGTTACACTGATATGTGCAAATCTTGGCTCCAACAATGTTCCTGTATTTTCATGTTTTTCTCGCCTCAATATTATTTCCTCTTTTTCTTACAACATTACCTTTCAGAAGAAAGGCTTTTACTTCCCCTCTCCTCATCACATCTATTTTATTTTATTACCTTTTCTATATTCACTACCTACCTCTAAGCACTTGAAAACTGCAGGTCACCACTACCCAACAGGCCAACCTAACAGGCAGCCTCCAAGGGGTAACAAGCCTTACTCTTACTGTTTGTTTAATAAAAGTAACATTTTTTTCTCATTCAATCTGTATCACTAACTACTACTACAGTGAGTCAAATAAATTTCCTCATTTTTTAAACATTTACTCAACTGAAGCTGAAATCATAATCAAATATGTCCATTATGCATAGAAACACGTATCTTAAAACACATAAAGGAGTAACCTTTAAGCAAGTTAGGAAGCACCCTTTTCTTGTTAGATCTTTCACTGGACTAAGAGGGGCAGCTCCTGAAAGTCTCTGTAGGCAGTGCAGCATATCAAAAGATGGGAGTTGAAGGCCTTACTTTTAATTTTTTTTTTTAATTATTATTTTTAAAATCATCTTCTTTTGCTGTCCCCATTCCTACTTTCATCCACAAAGAAAGACCTTGCTCACCTGCATATAGTTTTTCAAAACTTTACAAGTTAAAGTCTTACCCTCTCTAGGTCCTGCCTTAAATGCATGAACATTCTCATGCGAGTATGAATGCTATCTTCTTTTGGCTGCACCAAGCCATTTTCTTCATCCTCCTTGGGAGGAAACAATGGTTTGTTAAAGTTACTTTTTCGCTTTAATTTCCAGTAATTGTAGATGAAGTCTACAGCGAGTTTAGGAAGGCCCAGCTCTACTGCAACATCCTCCACTTTTACTAGTGAGTAAAACTCTTCTTCCAGCTCTCGGAGTTTTTGGGCTCGCAGGCTCGTTTTCTCACTCTCTGTTTGCTTCTGCTCTGACACGGTCTTGGGGTGCTCCTCAACATCGGGCAGCGAATTCTGTTTGTTCTTGCTGTGCTTTAGACAATACGACTTGAACTTGACCTCATCCCCATCATCCAGGATAGTCTTCATCTCTAAGCTATGCTCAAAGGCACAGGTGACATGAAAGGCAGTGATGCAGCTTTTCACGGAGCACTGCAGACAAAATAAAACAAAAAGCCTCAATTACTAACAGTAGCAGCAAACCAGAAAAAAAGGACATAACTACATCAACTACATGAAAATCCATCCCTACCAAAACCTATTTCCTACACATTCTTAAAAATATTGGTCCCTTTGAAGTTGGCATTACCCAATTCAGTATTTTCTTGTTTGCAAAGAGCGTTCAGTGGGAGGAGTTTTCTGTCCATCTTTGATACACTTAGTAGTGGCCTTAAACAACTCAGCCTTATTCAAAAGGCAGCAATCCAGACTAATTCCTAAATCTTGAAGTCAACCAATTTGATAGCAAATGACTATGAAGAAGCAGACATCTATCCAACAGTCATCTCCATTGTAAAGCATCTCTGAACACAGGAAGAACAAAATGCAAAACCAAAATTGCCCTTCTGACAGATTCACCCCTGCAGAGTCACTATGGGACAAGTACGTACCTGAATGCAAGCACCAGTTTTCAGTTTGCATAAACTACACACTAGAGCCCATCGACTTGGTGGAATGTGAGACACCTTTGTGATAGGCTCCATCCTTTCTGGGCAAGCAATACTAACCTGTAAAGAAACAAAACGGCATAGAAAACTGTTATCAAAGGAAAAAAAAAACCCAAGCTCTCCATTTATACCAGAAGAAGAAAGCCATCCATTCACTTCTCTTCCTGCAAGACCTCCATGTGCTCATACTTCTTAGAAAGGGACCCCAAAAGATCCCACATGCAGATGATAGTGTGGAATACTATCAGTTTAACCTGGTGACTCCAAGTTGCAATTATTCAAAACATTTGAGGCACTTACAGCACTCTCTTGTTATGAACCAGGGTCCTGGTTCCAGCCAAGACAGGGTTAATTTTTGCAGTAGCCAGGAGGGAGCATGGCTAGGACCCAGAGGTTATTCTGTACCAGCTCACATCATTTTCCAAGGACGGGGGGAAGGGCTCTCTTCTGGTGGGGTTAAGTGTGGCGTGAAGTGAGTGGTCGGGTAGTGCTGGCTCCTTCTGTTACTGACGTTGTAGCTCTTACTGTTTGTTTTTCTCATTTCATTGCTGCTTCCAGTAAATTGTTCTTATCTCGGTCTGTGATCTTTACCATTTGTGCCTCCAAATCTCCTCTCCAGCCTGCTGCAGGGGAGGGGGGAGTGGCACATGGTTTGAAGTGCTTCAGTGGGAACACTAAATTGGGGAATACCATCCCTAAACCACTACCAGTTGAGAGACTGCAGCAAGTGATACTTAAGTTTATTTTCATTCCCTTGTGGTTTTGGTTTTTTTCCCCTGTGCTGCTTTCACAGGTCTAACTTTAAAAGTGCCAAAATACAAGCCCCTCAGAACAAAACAGGAACACTTTCTGAAAAGTTCCTTCTATAAAATCCCTAGATCTGCTACAGTATCTACTTCTGTCAACTCAAGATTTGGGACAGAACCAGATCTATCAGTCAGCAGCCAGGAAAAGCCTTGCTTCCCAGCTCTGCCTCTCCACTGAGCATTCCCACTGCAAGAGGTGATCCTAATACACATTCCTAACTATGGATTGTATCAAACATAATTTGAGAAAAAATACAACAAACTTCTCTTATTGCAAAGCAGGATCTATTGTCTTGTGCTAGGGATCACATACTTAGTCTGGATGATCAATTTGTCTCTGATAGACCAGATTACAGATATTACTAAAAAAAAGAAAAAAACCCCAGATATAGACAGAATAGCTTTTCCTATTCTTTGTTATATTAACTTCCACATATCCATTGTGATAGAAGTTTCTCAGTTGCCTGTTGTCTATACAGGGAAATGAGGACTATCCTCTATGATTTGGACACCAAAACAGATATATCTATATCTGTAGGCATCCCTGAGCCACTCCTGACAGGATTTATCCAAGCACAGAAACAAAAACTTGGCCAGCTCTGAATGACTAACATGCAGAACTGGGCCAATATGACAATGGCACATGGCAGAAGATTTCAGTGAGATAACTGTCCCAAGAAACTTTGGATTTTGACACTTCTACAACACTTTTCGAATTTAGCAGTTGTGTGCCTTGGAGGGCTACCTGGCTGAAGCAAAACCACACTGCTGATACTAGCTAGGAAGCTCTCCACACTTTCTAAAAGCAATTCATCTGAATAGAGCAGACCTGTATTTCCTGTGGTGGGATATGGGCTTCTTCCCAAAGGTGTCAAACCTAAGTATTCAAAGAAAGGAGGTTTCTAGGTCATGCTCTGTGGCACTGTGAGGCCAGAAGAAAGCTGATGGCTTAAAAAAGCAGTTAAGGATGAGATTTGAACAACAATTATTTTGTTTTTCTAGGAAACTTCAAGAGCATTACACTACAGTAATTTTCATAGATTAACTCCACAATAAGAGTCAACCCATGGAAATCTGGGTTGTATGAATTAGTTTAACATGTGATAATTAAACTGGTGACTTTCCAAGAGCCAGGAGACAAAGCTGTATTTCCTAGCTTCCCTTTGTGGGTACATCATCAATCACTTGATGCACATACTCATTTTGAAACCTGTTTAATCCCTGAGGATGAAAAGCTTTGCTTGAGCAGACCTCCTCAGTGAGGTAAACTTACCCAAAGATAGCAGTGCTAAGTCATAGTTGCAATGCTCAGAATATTTTTGCTACTCTCTCCTTATCATACACTGCTTTAAGGATCATTTAAGTAGGTGGAAAAAACAGCTTTGCAAGGGATTACTCGGTTCATCATTTCCACCTTAGAAAAAAAAGTTGACCAGCAGTTCATGAATTAATGACATAAATTGACTCAGATATATGTTTGTTACAGTGCTTCCCTCTCTGATCTGCCAAGTGCAAGCCCACATCTTCTGGAATATACTGAGGCCAGCCGGCTGCATGGCATTTCCAAAAGTCTTCATTAGGAAGACACTGAGATGCTTCAGAAGATTCAGGTTTTAAAGAAGAACAGTCAGGCAACATGTGATGCCCTCATGAGACAGAGGCGACAAACAATTTAACTTCTTGTGGCCTTCCTATAAACTCATGGAAAAGTGACAGGACTGTCCCTGGAATGCCCGAGTAGTTCAACAAAATCATGGTCAGCACTCTTATATATCATCAAATGTAGCTTTTTTACTTCCAAAAGGAAAGAGCCTTTCATGAACCTAACTTGACTATGCTCAGAACAGCTGGTTACAAGTTGCAGAGGTATTTCTGAAACAATATTGTACAAAGATTGACTGTTACCACTACACTAAGAGACAAGACTTCCTTTAGGAATTAAGGGATTGTGTCAATGTGTCAGGTTGTCTATATTATTTTCAAAAAGAAACCAGAATCTGCAATGATTTTTTTCTGGAGACGGAGTAATACCAGCTTTCCACTGGGCTTCCCAGCAGGAGCTGGGAATTTACACAGACCTTTTCCCTGTCCCTCTCTGCCCCCTCAAATGTTCTCTCTGCTCCTTCCCCAGAGGAGACTCATAAGGTCAGGAAACATTTATATTGGAAATACTGTTCATTCAGCTTGTAATGTTGGCTGTTGATATTACCCCACTTTGTAAAAGCACAAAGAGGCAGTTACAGAGTCAGGTGCAATTTATTTATACTGGCCTCGTGCCACCTGCATGTTTCTGCAGATGAGTAAAGGCAAAGCCAGTTTGAACTTTGCTGCTCCCAAGGGATCCAGAGAGCAGAGGCCAACCTTTTCATCCCCCAAGAATTCCAATTCCAAGGCAGAAATGATCCATCTGCCATAACATGTAGTCATTTTCTCCATTTCTTCACTTTGCATCAGGTTACATCTTGACTGCTATACTCTGAAGAAGTTCTAAGAGTGAGAGAGAGTGAAGACAATGGGTTGTTGAAGCCTATTATCGGCAACTGTTATGCGTATGATCAATCACCCACCCTGCTGTCCTCTGCTTCCCTGCTAACTGTGCCACCAACAGCTGCACCAGTACACAAGGATCTGCATCAGTGGCTGGGAAGGGCAGCCCAGTGGCTTGAGCACAGCCACTCACAACAGCTGCTCAGGACAGTCAATTTTCTCTTTCCTCTACAGCTGGGGGGGTTATCACTTTCTACTTCAGCTAAAACCACACTGACTGGCACAGGGCATACCTAGAATACATTATCTAAGGCAGAGAAAGACCTTGAATTTCAAAACACTCAATACAGGTTTTCTGGTATCAGTGCTTCCTTTTTTTTTTTCAATTTAGAAGAATACCTTTTAAAAAACATGTAAGAGGCCACATATTTACACTAAAGCAAAGTAAGAAGGCAGAAGAAAAAGAAGATGTAAACCAACAATGAGTACACTTGGGAAGGTAAAAACCTTTAAACGTCCCAATCAGGCAAAGGCACGTAAAGAAAGCCTTTAAACAGCATTAACTCACAAGGAAGGTGGGGAAGAAGAAACATTTTAAGACAGTGCTGAATTAATCAATGCAGAATACCTCAATTGACTGCAACAATGCTAGATTACACTTGGTGACTCATGAAGCCTCTTTGAACCTTTTGCCACAAGACACAGACAATGTTTATAGCCCCTTGCTCCCTGCATTCTCCCTTGCTCCACTTTTTTAGGACCACAAGAGGCAATACCAGTGACTCTATAATTAATCTGTTTCTTGTAGGGAGTTCCAGCATGCTAGTACCTTAGGAAGAGAAAAAATAGATATAAGAGAATACACATTCTGCCCTAAAGCATCCATCCCTGGGTCTTCAAGCTCTATGTCTTTCTTGCCCCCTGCAGCACATAAGGTCCCTCTAGACAGGAAGTGACTTGCCATTTCAGTAGAGATTTACAAAGGTTTTTTCTGGCTTCTCTGGTAACTGAATGGTTTTACAAGTGACTACACACAAACTCGAGAGAGAATGGATCCAAGAGGCATTTCCCATGCCTGCAGGCAGGTGCCACCTCTTCATTATGCCTGACACACTTGGCATTGGTGTGGAGAGAAGGAGGTGTCCAAAACCTGGAATCACTGAATGGACTGTGGAAACAGCTGGATTCAAGCTCTCCCACCCTGGGTGTCCCCCAGCAGCTTCTCTTCCTCACCCAGGGAGAGCTGGGCAGGCAGGAAGCCAGTGTGTGCTTCCTGCCCTGCCATCACCTGCTTCTGAAACGTCACTGTTCCTCCTCTGCTGGTGAGAACAGCACACGCAGAACGCAGAACGGACCTCTTAGAAAAACCAGTCAGCTCAGAGCCAGGAGAGCTTCCAGTCAAGACACTTAATAAATACAGGAGGAGAAGTGATTTTTACAAAATAAGTATTTTTTGTTTTCTTCTCAGCTCCTCTCTCCTTGAAGGTGAAAGAGATGCCAGAAACTACAAATAGACTTGAAAGAGAAAGTGCAACTGCAAAGATAATCTCCTTAAGAAGCAGATACAGACGCCTGAGACAACTAAGAATTACACATTATATCTGGTTGCTAAGTTAAAAAAAAAAAAAAAAAACAAAAAAAAAACCAAAAAAAAACCCAAACCAAAATCTTAACATCTTCCTCAGAGTTGCGTACACATCAGGCTTGTCTGCACTTGGGAGCAGAAGATTCAGAAAATACTGTATCCTTGATTTCATGGTGCTGACAGATCTGGCTACTGCCTCACATTAAACCACCCACCATAACGGATTTTTGAGTCTTACCAGAAATAAAACATAAATATTCCAAGTGCAAAATTAAACACAAACTCCATCTATACCTAAGTGAACTTTCTGTTTTACAGAACTACACTGTGATGCTAAACTTGATTCAAAATGGAGGAGGAAGTGTAAAACTTCATTATGAAACTCTCAATGAATGTTATGCACAGATATATCAAAAAAGCCTTCACTTATGAAGTATAACATGGAGATAAAAATTCTCATCTCCCGACCATTCAGAAAAATTTTAATTCCAAGAAACCTTAACTACAAATCTTAGCATATATCCTATAGAAAGAATAGTGCAGGTGTTCTTTAAACAAACAAACACACACACACAACTAAGAAAAAAGTATTCATGCAAATTACACATGTATCTGAGCACACAAATTCATCAAAAAATAAGAGAAACAATGAAGCTGCAGTTTTAAGATACAGCTTATTTCAGTAGCCCTTTCTAGCAGGTCACAGATACCATAATGACACCAAAAAGTGATTGCTGAGCAAATGGAGGTGACAAAGTGACTCATTAATAGAATATAAGCTGGACTCTCTCCCAGTCTTCACAGACTGAGCAGGCTTATCAGAATAAACCCCAGTACTATGTCAGATGAAGACCTTAAATCATGAGAATGTAAAAAGGCAGACGATGGAACAAGAAGGAGGAGGACAGGACAGAAATTAGGTTTTTACCTCTGGAATCCAAAGAGCACAGCTCACATGTGCCCACTTGGTCCCTGTTCTAGTAGCTTTCATGGCACCTCCTCTTTTGGGACAGAGGAGGCACTGAGGATGTATTCCCAGGACGCAGGTGCGACACAGCCAGCTCCCTTCAGGTACTTTTAAGATTCCATAGCAAGCCTTGGAGAAAAAGAGGTATTGGAATCATTGTGCTGAAATGATTTCACACACAAGCATTCATATTCACACAGAGCAAAGCCTGCAAAAAGTAAAGGCACAATCTGGCCTTCACTTAATCTTTCCGTGATTTCTTTCCCTTAAAATGAGCGAAGTGATCCAAGAGAGAAACAGCCTCAAAAGCAATTGTTTTTACACCTGTTTATAAAACATATCCATTGTGACTGCACAACACCAGTGTTACGAACCTTCACCTTTGCTTTTAGTGACTTTTAAATTTCTGAAGTAAACAACATAGACATTTCTTTAAATTAGCTTCTCTATCTAATACTTCCTAAAATCACAATTTCTTACTGCTAAAAACTTAACACTCTAACATAATTTTATTTAGATGTGGAGGAATATGAGCTGTTTGACTGAAAATCATTTCCTGCAGTGTTTGTGGTTATAGTTCTGTGTACATTTTTTTTCTTTAAATATTTATATAATATTGCAACAAAAATTAAAGCATATACTGAAATTGTAAGATGCTGGGTTTTATGCCTATTTTTCAAGTATTGCATTTAACCACATGGAAAATGAGAGATTTCTTAAGTTTTGCTAGGTTTGAGAACTAAAAGAAAAAAAAGGAAAATAAATAGTTTGATTTCCAATTCAAATTCCTCGCGGTTCTTAACTGAACCAATGATGGATCCTGCTGTACCATACACATCCCCCTGCCCCCTAGGAAGCTGAGCATATCTGAAATCACTGGCTGCCACCAAGGTCTAATTTCACTCAAACACTCCAAATAAAAGTTTTATCAAAAGGGTGGGTATCACAGGAAATCTCGTAATTTCTAACACTACCTCTGGTAATGATAGCATTAAAAGAGTCAAAAGAAAGGGATCATTATTTGTAACCATTCTTTCAGATTAAATCTAGTATAAAATTCCCATACTTGCCTTCCCAGCCTTCTAATGATAAGATCTGAGTATTTAATATTAAACAATATCATAAAACACTGCACATTTTTGTCAGGCTTGTAGAGAGGGGAACTTTCCTGAATTTAATGTGGCAAGACTGTCTAACCTAAATGTTTTCTTGATGTGACAACTCCTGTAAAAGCTCAACAGGGGGAGCTGCAATCTAAATTTTACCAGTGTTCTTTTCCTCCTCTGTGGCACATTCCCACCAGAATTCTGTTACTAGAGCAGAAGTGGCATTACATCTAAGATCATATCTAGGGTGTTGGAAATGGACTGAAACTATTTTCTAATTTAAACTGATAAGCAAAGGATGCCTAGACTACTAAAACAATAATTTAACAATGTGTTTGAGCCAGCACAACAGGGTACCATGAAGGAGGAATTTTCTCACAGTCCTCCTCCCCTCCACCTCCAAACTGTGTGATGACAAACAGACCTGAGGCTATTTGTTGAACCAAAGCTGATCCAGATTAAAAATGAAACAAGTTGTTGTTACAGTTAAGATTAGCCCTAGCCCAGACATGCTCTCCAGTTTGTTTCAGGCAGATTCAGCACAGAGAAGAGTGAGGGGCAAGGAGGCAGCAGACCATCAACTCAAGCTCAGCTGTCAGCAGACAACCATGAGCCTTTACTGCAAATCCATCATTACTCCTTAACAGGCACAAGCAAGGACTGGAGCAGGCAGCCCAGCTGCCAGCCATATTCCTGTCACTGGCCACCTTCCTGCCAACTCAGGCTCACATGGCTGCTTCACACAAGGACTCAGATCAGGAAAGCAGCCGGGCTGGAAGCCAGCCCACTCTGAGTGCAGAGGTGACAGGTCCTTTTTCAGCCAGATATATTTTCCAAATATTACGTGCCGTCAGTACAAAAATACATTAAAAAAAAGAACCTTCTTGGTTTCTTTTCAATTTATAGAAAACTCCCTTCCAGAATAGGATGTACACAAACCACAGGATTCATATCCCTTTTCTGATTATAAGGATACCTCTACCTAACTATGCTGAGCTTAGGCAGTCTAAAGTCTTGGCTACATCTGAAACACTATAAACATGAGTACCATTCAGACTGAGACCATGGTTTTTGCAGGTGCTGATGCCTTCTGAAAAAGATCACTCTGTTAAAGTGCCTACATGTGGTTTCAGATGGCTAAATTTGGCTAATTAACTAGCCAGTAAAGGAAAAAAATAGCTCTGAAACAAATGATCTTTAGATTTCTCACAAATAGGCAAGCCAGTATTTCCTGCCTGCTTTATCTTCAAAAGCAGGTTTAGTAAGAGGGGGAAAAATTGTTTACAGTCACAGAGGAAATACTTGCATGTCCCAAAACCACACTTTGCATTCCTGTTAGACTGTAGCTGTCTACTTATTAACTGTGCTAGGCCACTTAATCTACTGTAATTGTTAGAGTCCAAAAATTCACCTCAGTATCGCACCACCCTCTATATGTAGAAAACCGCAAAGTCTTCCACTTAACATTTAATACCTGTTCAAATTTCACACTTGCCTGGGTAAACTTAGACCACAGGATAGTGTAAACATTTCTGCAGGCACTGACCTGATGGACACAAATATTACACTTGTCACAAAACACCATGTCATTCCCATCTTCACTGTCTGGGGACCGGCACACATCACAGATGACATCCTCATCATATTCGATACCCAACCCTTCTTCAGTCTCGATGGCATGATTCATATTCTCATGACAGTGCCGCTCCAGCACTTCAATTGTCTTTTCCATTGTGTTTTCATCCAGGAGCCCACATCCTACAACACAGAAAGAGAAGGGCAATTAGAGGACAGTCAGATGCTTCTGACTGAGTCAGAGAAGCAGGAAGAGAAAAAAGACAACTTCTAGAAACTAATGCAGTAGACAGAGCATCTAAAAATAAAAATAGACAAGACTTTTCACTCACAGACTAATAATAACATCGTTTTAAAAATACAAGTAGAACTACTACTTGAGTAGAAGTTTAAGTTTTACATAAACCACAAATTTGCACCTTGAAGAAAATACTACAGCATAAAAGACAGCAGCTGCTGTAATTGCTAGCTTCCTTGGGTTGCTATACAACCCTTCCTGCACCTCTATCATTTTACAAAACACTAATGAAATCCAAAAGTCACACACTGTGTTCTTCTGAAGACTAATGCCCTAGGAAATAAACCTTATCAAGAATACTTCATATCTTATAATGATACAGAAGGTGCATCACCCAGTACCTCTATTTCCATTGTGATGGAGTGATCAAAGCATGATGATCATGAAAAGTGCTTTTATTTTTCTGGGGTTTTTTAAAAATAAAACAGTAGATAAATATGCTATTGCAATCCATACTATCTGTTCTTTCTAACACTACACACGCTATATACTCACCACTAATCAAGCTTAGCATAAGCAGGACCACTTAGAAAGTATTTGCTATGAGACTGGCCCTCAGCTTGCAGCTTCAGGACATGCACTGTCTAAGAAACCCTACTATGTTCACAGCTATAAGACATCTCCAAACTGCATCTTATCAAAATCCTTGGTCAAAAATGATCATGATGTTCACAGCTTACAATTTACTCAGGCCTTCAAATGCTAGGATATTCATGTAACATTAATTGCAGAGGCTAATATTTCAACTAAGCCTACTAATTGTGATTCCTTGTTACAAACAATAAACGGGGAGAGTTGAAGTGTTCTCTCCCATGCCCTAATACTTCCTCATTCCCTGAATTAAAAGAATTACAGAATCAATCAGGTGGGAAGGGTCCTACAGAGGGCTTCAGCCTCTGCCTTGCCTCCAAGCAGAGTCACTACTAAATCCAAAAAAGGCTGTTGTTCAAGGGATATGTCTAGTCAGATCTTGAAAATCTCCATGGATGCCCCCTTGAAAAGAAAACAGCTTTTGCTAACAGCATTCCTGTATGCCTGGGAAGCTTGTCCTTGCTTCTACTTCTTATATACATCCTTGGGCACCAGAGCTCAGTCATGAACTCCCTACTTCACCAAACCAGTCTCCCAACACATCTACTCATTCTCCTGAATGTATAAGTGGAAGCTTGGAGGACAGTGTCCTTAAAAGTCCTGCTAGCTCTCTTCAGGAATTCCACTCTTCAGAGCTGCCTCCCAGATCCCACCCAGTTACCTACAGAGAAACGTGCTGTCCTGAAGTCCAGGACCAGAAAAACTACTTCCCCTTCTCACTCCCCTCCAGATCTCCGCTATTTATTTCATAGCTGTTATAGACAATGCTGCCACTGATTATCACCTCTCTACAGGTCCTTCCTATCTTATTAGCAGCAAATCCAGGAGATGCCAACCCGTCCTTCCTAAAGGACCAGCAATCACCCATGGAAGAATACTAGCCACACAGACTATTCCACCACCAATCTGTTATTCCAGTGATAATTCCAATATTATTTTCCATAGCTCACTCCTGCTCATAGACCTCTAGACCCACAATTTGCATGGAAAAAGAAAGTTTACTTAGCTGATTTTAAATGGGCTAACATGTGTGAATCTTAATTACTCTTTTGAGAACCCAGCATGCAAGCTCCTCAGAACTTTGAATTTGTAGATATGTTCCAAGTTTAAGAAATGGAAACATCTGCTTGCCCTACATAAAATCTTTAACTTTTGAAGTTGTAAAATTAATTCCACCTGGTGTGGGCCTTTTCTCTCCTGCCTCAGTCTGCAGAAGTTGCAGATGATTTTGGTTGTGAAGAAATTTTTAGGCACAACAAGTAAAATATATTAACAGATCAAGAAAGTAATTACTTTTTCAGCTCCTGTTTATCTTCACATTTCCATTCAATTCTCATTTAGCAATCTTTAAGAGACCTTACACAGCAGACTGCAACTCAAACAGCAGAAATTAAGTGCAGCTTTTAAAATGAGAATGTCATGGAATTACCCATTTCTGTAAGCTCTTCATTGAGCTCCTGGAGCCAAAAGATGTCCATGTCATCCAAGTCATAGCGACACACAGATTCTGCTAGTTCCAAAATGTTGATGTAACCTGGTTCTGTGGGTTCTTGGCTGGAACAGTGGATGTATTTCCTGGGTCGTGTATACAGTACTTCTTTTACTTTTTCTGCTACAACCCTGTGAGTGAAAAGAAAAAAAAAGAAATAATTACAGCTTTTTAAGACCCATCCTTGAAAGACATAAAATATTTGCTGTAAGTGCAAAGAAAGCTGGTGTTTCACATATTTTAAACTAGCCAGTAGGTGTAGTCAGGCTAGGGAGATAGGATTCTGTAAATGTCATTTTTTCACCCAAAATGTTCCAAGATTTACTACATATACAGAGTTCTTTTTAAAATGTAAGCCTGTGCATATGATTTTCAATTTAACAAATGCTACTAGTATGACAGAGCAACTGTTTCTGAAACCCACAGAAAGTATTATGCACAAAAGCAATACAATCTTTGTCCTATATTCTTCCTAAATGATATAAGGTAATCTTGCCAACAGATCTCTTGAAAATATCAGCTTTTTCACGAAAGCTTAATTTATTCTACTGTAGTGTCTGTGTGTGTTTGGGAAAAATCTTTGCTCTCCATTTGGGATATATAGTCTATCTTTATTTTGTAAATGACATCTTATCCACATTACAAATACATTATTTTTGTTATGCAAGAAACGTTCTGATGCCGAGCAAAAATGTAAAGGGGAAAAGTAATCCAAGAAGCAAGGAAGAAAAAGATTTGCGTTCTCAACCTTTGAAGTATTTTCAGAGATAAAACTCAGTGTTTGATTAGTTTGATTTTGGAATGGAAAGAACAATCTCAACTAGATAAAGTTCAAGCTTTCTCTAAATTCAGTGCAAAAAGCCCTACATGTGGAAGGAAGCCAGAGAGATACAGAATGGAACAGTGCCATGCATGAGCAGCTTTACATACTTTCTGGAGCCGACCTTCCACAGGACAAGAAAAAGATAAAAACTGAAAAAGAAGGCAGCAAAGAAGGAGGAGACAGCTGTCAAGCTGTATCCCACATAATTCTTACTGGACAATGTGGATTATCAATGTTAGCACAAACAATGTCCTTCTGCCAGTCTTCGTCCCCCTTCACCCTGCTCATTTTTTCCTCTAACTCCCTTGTAAGCTTTTCTTTTCTCTGGTCCAGCCAAATTTACAGCAGTTTTTTCCTCTAATATAATACTGCTGGTATGAGATGCAATATATTTATTTTTAATAACTTGGTACTGACAATAGCCTCAGTGGAAATTAAATTATGCTGGCTCAGCGCTTACACTGGACAATTCATTTATCTTCGTCTCGAAGATCACGCTGGCAATAACCTTTCTACACTGAAACACACTTTGTTTCCACCAGGAAGAGTTGCAGGACTACAGTGCTATGTTTCCCTAGTCTAAACACAGTGTGAGAGAACAGAAGATTCTTTATTTATCTCCAGAATCTGAGATCACTGAACTTCTATAATGATAAGCAGCCAACTGTGGTGCCAGAAGGTAGAAAGGGTTAAAACATTGAGAATAACCAAAATTAGGTTATATAAAGAAATGAGTAATTTTACCAGGTATCAGTGATTACTGCATGCCTAGTGCTCTATATCATCATGCTGTGTAGGGACACCTTTCAAGTAATATGCATAAGAGATGGGTTTATTTTTAATTTATTCAACTCCCCATACTCAAATAAAAAACAGCTTTTAATCCATAGCAGCATGTGACTGAGGAAAAAAAATCTTTTTACACTCACAATGTAGATACTGTAACAGTGTGCAGACAGAATGAGATCTGGACTGAAATGTTTTCCAAACTGGCACTCGTGTGGTTTAAGAACATGTCTGAAGGCTGCTACACTGAAGATTCAAACATATCAAGAGAGAAAGGCTGACTGCACTTAGACAACTTGGTTTTGAGAGACCATCTTCTCTGAGTTGACATTTTGTGCACATGATCTACGTCTAATCACCAATACCTGAGAGAAGGCTGTGGAATAGTTTCTGGACTGGCTGGAACTTGAACCCCTTTCTCCCATTCTTGTTTCCATGTGTCCGCAAAGACGTAATACTCATCAGGGTTGACATGGTGAGAATCTGGTAGTTTCATGGCACTAATGAGATCCTTGCGGAACACCTGCAGGAAACACAGAGTGAAAAGATGGATTTGAGAAATAGCGTTGCACTATAGAATGTGGCAGGTATTTTTCTTAATCTACACTGAAACAATGCATACACACTGATAATTTTTTTAAAGAATACCAACACAAGTCAATTTGCAACTACCTAGATTATTGATTTTTAGTGTATTAGGTACAGAATGGTAAGAAGTTCACACTAATTCAAAACCATGCTGCTGGCCAAAGGCTAATCAGAAGGAAGAAGGTTTTTACAGGTAACTAGAGACAGGAGAAAGGAGGTCTGCGTCTGATTCAAGACTCCTCACCATATTTTCAATCAGCTTATTGCTGGTCTGTAGGCTTTACCCTAACTTAGATACAAAGTAGCATATCCTTTTCTTTCGCTCAGTTCAGCTACTTTAAACTGTCATATTCATCACAGGCTACAAACAGTTGCCATGGCAAAACTGATAGATAGGCACTTGCTCATTTATTAAAACCGCTTTAAGTTTTATTGGTTGGGATCTCTGAGATCGAAGACGAACAGCTGCTTTGCTGGAACACAAGACCTGTGTTGCTCTGTGCCTAAGCAGTGATGGACAAAATCCAGCCTCAGCATCTTTCAGGAAACCTATACAATGAAACACCACCCTCATACAAAGCAAACCATCAGCGACAAATCTCCAGCCGTAACACTTGGCTCAAGGGAGTTAAGTTTTTACAAGCATGTAAACATTATTATCAGTCATCTCAAAGCTTACTTAATGTCAGTATCTGTCAACTACAGGTGCGTACAATTTAAATAAATGGCATATGTATCCTCTCTGGGCTTTTTCCTCTACTGCTACACTGCACCAGCTTAATGTTCAGTAAAGCAAAACAGTGACTGTGACTTGGTTTTTGGGAGACATTGCAACTAATTAACTGTATTACTGTAATGAGAAATCACATCCTCAAAGGGCAATAAAATGAAATGGAAAATATCCCTGCAATAACCTGTGACAAGTTTTACTCTCTTCTTGCTAATTCCATTTTATAACCAGAAGAGTAATAAACTATCTCAGAGCCCAATATCTTCATGTACCCTTTTCAATTTGACAGTACCAGACTGGTTACGCTTACTGCAAAAATTCTCAGCTGTTCTTGGAAATCATCAAGTAAACATTATTTTAAAAGGCTCTGTGCTAAAACAGGTATTGAAATAGCTGCTGGTGACCTGGAACATCAGTGTTACTTCATTATGTTCTACAAATGCATCTCATATGGGCAGCCAGGAGAGCAAGCTGACCGAGGGAACTCAAACCCACAGACTCAAGGTTCTTGTATTTGCTATTAATGTGTTATCCACCTTGGTTCAGAACAGACTGTTCACTGCTGCCTTCTGTATAAAACTCCTCAGGTACCTAACAGGCCTGTATTAAAATCTGAATGTCAAGAGTGAAAGATGGTTCATTGGTGCATTAAGATGGTGCATTAAGACTGCAAGCATCCATTTTTTTTCAAGCACTATATGTACACACCAAAAATAAAATGTAAAATTATTTATGCCACTTAAAAGGCATTTTAGTTTTCTGTGTTACAGGTACAGAGCCAGGATTAGGAGAAGCACTAACAGGGCATGATTCCAAAGATCACCAGAAGGAAGAAGTCTGATACAGGAGAAGTGCAATGACTGGTTTAATTACCAGAAAATATATTTCTCTCAAATCTTATCTCAGGTAAGTGCTTTACAAACTACCTTTTAAGCCACTGACAGAATATAAAAGTGAAGTACTTCATATCAAACCCACTATTTCTTAAACACTAGATGAAAAAGGCTATTAAAGGCATCAGTATTCTAACTACATTGCTTAGCAGCCAATCTTCTGATCATCCATTATGTATGTGAACTGTATCTCTATTTTTAGAGCACAAACCCCCTGGAGCGGGGGTTTCTTTTGACTGTTTTAAGTACTGACCACATCATCACCATGCCACAATATTAAGTTCTCTGCTTCAGATTTCTACAATTGGCAGTACAGGTATCACTGAAGGTCAAAGATTTAACCAATAAAAAGGTAACTTTTGAAACCTTAAGGGACTCCAAAACTCAGCTAAGACTTCCTAAGAATTGCCTGTTCATACTTGTGATTAACAGTGCAATTGAGGATTTCCTGCAGACACCTGGAATCATTACAATCTTTAGCTCTCGTCATTCTTCTTTTCTTCACACGTGGCAAAGCAGGGTCTTCCAACACTAAAATACTCTCAGAGGGCAACGTATGAGAATACTCAGTCTGTATTTCCTTTGTTGTGGAAGTAAACCAAAACACCCATGGGAGCCAAGGAGAGTTTTCTGACAAATCGAGTAAATTCTACTTCAGCAGTCAGCCTCAAGGCTATGAACTAAGCCATCTACACAAAGAGCAGCACCCGCGCCTTCAGGATTTAGATAACCAGCTTCTCCTCGTGGCTGTTTCTTTTCCAACATTTATTTGAAAAACAATGCTGCTTCTTTACTAACTGTGTCCATAGAAAAACAGCTAGTCTGCTCCACAGCACACACTCTCCCCTCTTGGCAAGGACCACCTTCACTTCCAGTTAGCCCATGAAGTACAGTGGCCATCTTTCAGTCACCCCAAAATAGTTCTACTTCTTACCTTATATAAAGCACAACCCCTCAACTTTATTTTAACATCACCTGTAATATCATACATATTGAAAATACCTGAAAAATGAGCATGCCAAGGCTAGGCTACAAAGGTATTCCCAACCAGAAACATCACTCCTCACAACCAGACTCAGCTGGTGCCGAGTGTCTTTAGCACATGACAGAGAAAGACCTTGCAGAGCTGAGCTATAACCGAGTGCAGCTCATAGAGCCAGTTGTGTACATACAGAAGTGGGAAACTCCCCGCCACTCAGAGCATTCCACAGTAGTTACTGTGTGACAGTGGGATTTTTTAAAAATAATTTTTAACAAGAGAGAGCATGGAAGTACAAATGAGTTTTAGCCTTACCATGCAAGACTGCGTGGTCTGAACTTAAAATTTCATTTTACTGCCAGGAATTTTTAGCTTCAGCCAAAAACAGCGCAGTACTTTGAGTGAATGACACCAATGAAGTATGTCTGCTTATGTCATCATCGTCTCATAATCTAATCTTTACTATTTCATTGAGAACTTCTATTACATATTTCATGCTTTAGAACTGGGGCTTAAACCTAGAACAGAAGACCTTGTTCTTTAGTCATGCTGTAGTTTGAAGCCCAGCTGGAAATTAAACACTACTCAGCCACTCGCTCAACCCCTCCCCTGTCTTCCCTCCCAAACCCGGTGGAATGAGGAGGAGAATCTAAGTAAAACTTGTATGTTGAGATAAGAACAGTTTAATAATTGAAAATAAAGTAAAATACAACCACAATGGTAAATAATAGTAACAATGGTGATAATAAAAAGGAAAAAACCCAAACAAGTGATGCACAATGCAGTTGCTCACCACGCACTGACCAATGCTAGACCCCGCTTCCCAAACCCAGACCAGCTCCCCTTCCGGGTAACTCCCCCAGTTTATATAACAATTCCATGGCGTGGAATATCCCTTCAGTCAGTTTGGGTCACCTCTCCCAGTTATGCTCCCTCCCAGTCTTTTTGGTTTTGTGGTTTGTTGTTTTTGGGTTTTTTAATTGCATACCTCCTCACTGACAGAGCATGAGACGTGTAAAAAAAACAAGTCCTTGACTTCGGATAAACACAAATTACCAAATAACCAAAGCATCAGTGTGTTATCAACACCATATTAATACCAAATCCAAAACACAGCACTGCAACAGCTATTGAGAAGAAATTAGCTCTACCCTAGCTGAAACCAGCACAGGTCAATATTAGTGTTTTGCTCTGCCGTAAAAGTCTGCCTGGGTTTGCTGAGGAAATGAGAACCTCCTAGTCAGCTCTGCAGACACACTGCCATCTATAAAGCCTTTAAAAGCTAAATTCTAAAAATTCTTGAGAAATATGGATGCTCTGCTCCCCCAAAGCACCAACACACCAAGAAACAATGATACCAAAGATATGGTTCATGTGTTTTACTTGTTTGTTGGACTTCTGAGTCCTATTTGGTTAGAAGAGTATGTCCGAGGAAAATTAACTTAGAATTTATTTTAAAATGCTTCACCAAAAGACATCTATGATTTGAACCTAAACTCCTTCTGGAAGCACTCTACGGAAATGCAATATATAATCTTCCTCACAGGACCCTGCTGTGCTTACTCTGAATAAATCAAGACTCTGCAACAAAGAATATGATTTTTGCAGAAAGTATCCTTATCCATTAAAGACATCAGGGAGAATAAAAGTAATGCTATAGAGAATTACAGTAAAATACTAGTATTGAAAACAGAATGGTCTTGACAATAAAATGGCCTTCTACAAACCCCATCTTTGATGAACAATTCAAACATTAGATCTGCACAGACTGTCAAGCACCTTCTGTTTATGACCAATGCAAACTTAAAACCACATTAAGAAAAAAGAAAGTGAAATACCTTTTCCAATACTCCTCTGCAAGCTACTACTGAAGCTGACTGATGCTACTGCTCATTCACCATGTCTTGCCCAAATGCATGTGTGAGGAAAAACAAATGGATTGTGTCACTTCTGAAAAATGAAAAGAAAACCAATACTTCCTCTTGTGACACTCTCTGCACTTTCAGGTACTTTGATCAACCGCTTACAAACTCCCAACACGGGTAAGTCACTTGTCACAGGCATCTAGGCCAGGACTGGGAACCACAGCTCCAAGGCTTAAGTAAATTTTGGGTTAACTGCTCTTGTTACAGTCAAAGCCCACTCTATGCTGGATCGCATGTAATTGCTTCAGTCCTAAGGCTTCCCCTGCATCCAGCAGAACTCAGCAACAGGCTTTTCAGTTCACGCCCATCACTTTAGAGAGTCAGAAGACCCACTGCTCAGAAACACAGAGCTATGATTTTTTAAAAAGCAGGAGGGAATTACTGTGTCTTGTCTTCCCTGTAAAAGTATATTAAATCTTTTAAAGCAAACAGCACGGAATGAGGGCCAGGATCGTCTCAAAGCAGAGAACAGCTAGCATTTTCTTGGACTTTTGGTGTCCTTCCCGACACATCTCGAAGGCCAGGTTTGAAATTCCACTGTCAAACACCTGATTTTCTGTACAGTGTAAATTACACAAGAGTTTTTCCATCATGTTGAGGTCAAATAATCTTTTTTTATTCTCCTTTGAAAGGATCTAGTAACTTTTATTCCCATAAGCACCCCCAAGCATTAAGGCTTACTCTATTGTAGCTCTCAGGTACAGGCCCTCAGCAAACATACTTACAAAGCAGCAGGTTTACACCTAAAATCACCTCATAAATAGTAAAACAAAATTTAAATTCTAATATGACCTATTACAAGTGTAATATAGCCACACAGTATCTCAGCAAAGTTTATCTTTGTATGGATGTTTGACAGCATGTGCAAAAGACTGCCCATTTACAGGGGATAAAGAAGCTCCAAGAACAGAATTTGGTGAGCTCATCCTGGAAAGGTAGAATTTTTCTTGTTAATACACTGCAACCTGGGCATGAAGTTTCTGAACTAAGCTACCTTATAGAGAAGTGTAGAAACTTAAGGCAGGTTTGCTTTGGGTTTTGGTTGGTTGAGGGATTTTTGGCAGCAAAGTAAATAAAAGGCAACATAAATTTCAAATGGAAATGAAACTACCGTTCCACACACATATACCAAATGGACTGAAAAAATGTTAAAAATGCTGTGATAGACAGGAATATGTGTAGAAGTAAATCTGTAGTTCTCAAACATCCACACAATTTGGACAAGCAAGGCAGTAAATCCTAATGTTAAAACCCCTACTCCTTAAAACTATTTTAATGAATTAGCCAAGACTCAAGCAAATGAAATACTGTACTTTTCTTTTAAGTAGCCATGAACGTTCCTAGCCTCCTTTTACAAGCATGTATAGGAAAAGCCAGGAAATTGGATACTAAATCAACCCTACCTAACATCATGTCTCTGACAGTATCTCATGAGCCAGAAGAATGTGCAAGAATACATCAAGTTTCCTTCTGGTTGCTAATCAGACATAAGCTTTGGATTTTGGGATTAATCCTAACAATCAATTTTTAAAGAGGTATTAATTTATACAGCTATTTTAAAAATATCATCTTGCTATCATCTGTCCAATTCCTTTTTTAATCTTGTTTAATTCTCAGTCTCAACAACTTCCTATAGCAGATGAGCTTCATAGCCTAATTGCATGAAAAGGACATCCTTTTAATTGCTACAGATTTTCTAACTTTTGGCCTCATTTTTCAATGCTCCCAGCTGCCTTTCCTCTCCAGTTCTTCCAACACAAGGACAGGCAGGACTGAAGAGCTCTAGCTCTGCTGTTTCCAAACCATTCATACTTTACTGTTATGCCTGCTCATTCAATTCAAAGGTAAAATAGCTCAGCCTTTTCACAAGCAAGCTCTTCCACACCTTTCTGCATTTGGGTCACCTCTTCCTAAAGAGTTCAAATAGCCTGAGACAGTATCTCAAAGGAAAAAAAGATCATAAAAGTAACTGATGAGTTTGCACCTCCAACCTTACATATTTTTTTTAAATCATCTAACCCAAGCAGGCTAAAAAGTAGCCCATGGATAATGCATGTTTGCCAGAGGTCTTGAGAAGCCTGTACACATGTCCCAGATAATTCACAATTTTCTAAGCATGCACATAAAAGTGACAGTCTCTTATTACACATGGTACACACAAAGCCATATGGTTTAACCATGTTGCCCATTCATTCACAAAACAAAATCAAGCACTTTCAAACTGCAAAAAGAGTCCATTTGCTGCCAAGAGTTGAGTTTTACAGGGTGCTTCTCAGGATCAAGACCTATGATTTATGTGGCAGTTAAATGCCACTAAATAGAGTTTCACACACCCAAGTAATGAATGCAGACCATTTACTTTTGGAAGACAAGCTGCATTTCACATGATAATACAGCTGTCACAATCAGCAATGAGAGATTAAAAATTACTCTTGCTGTGAGATTCAAAACCCTATTTGCAAAGAGAGGTAAAATACTGCCATGTTATACGGGAAAGGGTTTAAAAAAAAAGCACACCGCTAACTTATTTGCAGTTTCAAGACTGAGACAGGATTGAAAAAAAATAAACACATAAACTTTAGTGTCAAAGATCTCTTAGGCTCTTTTGTGACCCCACTAGCATAAGGGAAAAGAAATGGTCAGTCATTCAGGTCGGTCCAGCTAATGGGTCTTCCCTGCAAAAATGATTCCCACTAGTCTGCTATCATTTTCTGCTGCAGTTTTCATGGAGACAGGAAACTGCCAAGTACAGGCTTCATGCTGAGCCAGACATCCAAATGCCTCCTACCCTGCTGCTCCCACACAGCCTACTGCTGAGGCCTGCAAGTCCCTCCTATCTACGTTTAAATCCACTGAGGGGCAACACCACAAACGGTATGTGGCCAACATCATCATGAAAGTCTCCAAACCAGCTATGACTTTATGTTACTGGTGTACCTCTAGTCTCAGCACAGCTAATTTAGTCAAAGGAAATGCTAAAGCTAATTGGATAACAGAATTTTTAAGTCACCGTTTCAGTAGTTTGTGATAGATTGTAATACAGACGGGGAGCAGCGAGAAAGAGACAGCCTTGCTTTTGACATTACATACAGAAGCACCACGGTCTGAAGAAGCATCATTAAAGGCTTCCCTTGTTCTCATCTTCTTCTCCAAGAGGAGACTGGAGTAAGCTGAAACCAGGTCCAACCCAGTAACATCCCTTCTGGATAGATACAGGCTCTGGAGATGGGCTTTGACATTTGCACTGTAACACGACACCTCTCGCCCCAGCAGTCACACCAGATGACCTCACTCCACTGAGGCCATTCCCAAACCCACCTGGATTTTAAAGCATCTGGAAGGCAATTCAAGGCAGAGCAGTCCTCAGATGCAGCCACTCATCACTTTTTACAGGCAACCTCAGTGGACACTGGTGAATTTAGGTAAGTCCTGAACTGGCACATACACTCACTGATTGCTTGTTGCAGTACCAAACCCAAGCTTTTATTTGGAGAGAACCCAGGTACTCAGGTTGGGCTGGTGATGGTAGAGGAAGGGGAAGAAAGCCTATGTATTCACATGCCATTTATTTGAAAAAGCAAGGCTTACTGGCATGAAAGAAAAATCAATGTATGAAGACCATGAACGAAAATATTCCCAAACAGCTATTTATAGCTTTGACCTTTTAGATTTTCTGCATCACTAACTCAAGAAACAGCTTGCTGCCTGGCAAGTAGAGGTGAATGAAAGGAGAGCAATGCCAACTTGTTACAGAGAGGCCTTGCTAAAGAGATGCTGTCAGCCTGAAAATTTAAATTTCTATCTAATAGGTATTAGACAACTATTACTACAAAAAGCTTGTGAGATTACAACATGATTTTTGGAAGGATGTGTAGTGGGGTCCCTTTTCAGTATTTGCTTTGCACCCTTGTCACCACTTGATGCATAAATAATCAATTTCAATGCTCTGCTGACAAAAGCATTTCATATAATAAACTTCCCAGCATATGCTTTTCAAGGGGTTGGAGGGAGTGCTTGCTTTTAGCAGAAGAAAAGGAAAAACAAAGAACAGCCAGAAGTCCTACGTACAAGAAGTACAGGTTACTACTGTCACCTTCCCTTCCATTGCCTTTCCAGGAGAACTTAATTTGTTTCAGGGATCTTTTAAATATTGTACTCAGGACACTCTTTGAAAAGATGATATATTCTAAAGTTTGGGATTTCTTTCCTTCTTTTTTCCCCCCAGGAGGGGAACCTTAAATCAAAGATGACAAAGAGATTCCAGTAATACTAGAAGGATTACATTATGAAATGGACTTTTTAAATTTCAAGTGTATATTCCAGATTTTGTTCTTCAAAGTTTTGTATTTTCAAGCATTAAAGGAATCAAGATTTTGCCTTGGAACTGGTAGAAAGCAGCAAAGAAGATCTCAAAAGGAGGAACTGAAAACACTGCTCGTTTTAATTCCTAGAAGTTACATAAACAGAACACTTGTACGCTACACAACTGGACCACATCTTCGTAATTATTGTTTTAATGTACATATGTACACAGAGACAGAATGCAGCAAACTCAAAGAAGGCTGTAATAGGGCAATCCCTATTACAGGATTATTAAGGTGAAGAGATACAAGAAGGAAACTGGATGGCTGGGCAGAAAGGAGGGATTGGGAAGGGACTAGTACTGTGGTGTATGTGAAACAGCAACAAGCCTGGCAATGTATGTGCTTCAGCTCCCATTTGCACAGCTTGACTGGTAACAAAGCTACTGCCTAGGCACACATGAGCAACACTTACAAGACTTCAGTAGCCACAAGCTGTTTTAAGATTAAAATTCTTACAGAACCATAATCCCCATAACAGCATTTTAAAGGCAAAAAGCTTAGTGGGCTTTCTTAACCTTCTTGGTGGCTGCAAATAAAACACTGTGTAGCTAGTTCTAGACAGTTTTATTTTTTAGAACTTTTTTAGCATTTTCTTTCAGAACTGAGTTTTCTTGAATTGACTTGCAGTAAGAATTAAGCTTCCAAAAAAACAACACATTATGTATCGTTTACCTTGTTCTTACCAAACCAAACCCATCTAGTTAGCAACACTTAGAAAAGAAGCATGAAGTATGTTTGCTGAATAACTTAAGCTATAGGAGCGCAATCTACATATTTCACAAAACCTTGCACAGCAGTAACCACTCAGGTAAAAAGCTGCTGATATAGTACACAAAAAAACTTCTGGGACATAACTTTAAATTCTATAGAAATAAAGTGGGTTTTGTCAGTCTTTTTTCAGCAGCGATACTAAAATGCTGAAGGACTTATTCAGAGGCAATGTGATAACAAGTAAAAGGAATTAGCAACAAGAAATATTTCTCCTATTTGCAGTTAGTATCTGACTTCAGCCCTTAAGAAAGCAAGCATAAAATCTGGAGAAGGTAGCCAACAAATATTCCACTAAGAGGGGCTACCAATGGAATGGTTGACAGGATGGCTTTGGGCACTGGATTGTGCATGAATGCAAATCTATTTAATGGGTCAATACAGATCCAGTGGCAGTGGTGTTAGGTACTGAAGTTCTAAAAGATGGAGATGGCAGAGTAAAAAAAACGCTCTGTTGACAGTAAAAAGCCAAGAGTAACAAAGTAGCAGAGTAAACACTTCATATACATATCCTACCCACTTAAGTGTCCCACTGTTTCATCCTAAAGCAGAAAGACAGTTTCCTTCCCAAACACATATATGAACCACTTTTCTGTGCTATACTTTCGAATCGTAAGACCACACCATCTTTTGCCAATTTCGAAATGATATTAAAATTTCAGAGAAAGAACGAACTACATGTTACTGTCTGCAAATGCTGTAAATCATCTTGGTACATCAAACACCAGAGTTCCTGTAATACTCACAGTGAGGAAAATGCGGGTTCACAGAGAATCTGACAGGTGGCAAAAGAACCCACTAGCACTAGATTCATAGCCCACTACTTCAAGGTTTAGAAACATGAAAACTACATGACAGAAAACTACCAGTGACCAACCCAGTTCTTACCTCAGCAGGCTTCTTTTGTTCATTTGCTGGTGTTTTTGACTTGCTCCTGTATTTAGAACAAGAAGAAAAGGAAGTGGTAGGACCTGTTAAAAAAAAAAAAAAAAAGAAATAAAAAACTATCATTATAGCTCAGTTCAATTCATTTAATTTTTCCAGTAAAACACAAGTAGCTCCAATCTCTTGAATTATAATTTTTGACAAGATGTGGGCAAAAAAACCTGTTAGGCAGGCTGTAGGCTTAATTTCAGCTCCTCCTGTTCCACTCGCTCTTTATAAAACCACAGCACACCAAGTTTATGGGTACATTCTGCTCTGCCCAACGCAAGCATGACTAAACAGAAACAAGCAGACAGACTACTTTCCTTCATTTAGTTCCCTTCTAACAAAGTGGAAAGAAGAGTAAAACAGAGTTTGAAAATGCTCAAAACCCCCCCCCCCAAAGAACAAAGCAATGATACTAAAATTTGCTGATGAGAGATGCAAAAAACCCATAGTGTGATATCTTAGATGTTTCTGGCAAAATGTTATTTCAGCAGAGGATACATCAATGACTTGCAGTGAATATGACAATGAATCACTATTACGTATAGAGCTATTAAGTAGGCACAGGTTTATAAGAAACAAACAATACCCTGCCAAACAGGGTTGTTCTGTTTTGGGTTTTTTGCAGATAAAATCGAAAGATATTCAGGAAGATGTCTGCCAAGGAACACTTAAAACGTAACTTTACTATATTATTTAACAGACCAAAGTGGAGTAGATCAAGAACCAGTATGAGATAACGTAACAATCAATATACTGATTATAATTCTAACACATCAATGCTCAAGTAACTTGCCACCCCCAACTATTTTAACATTGAAGCTCTGCACAACATGAGACAACAAGATGCTTTTTAAAAAAGTAATCACAGAATAGAATGGGCAGTAAAATTTCTCTTGATTTACAATTTTTTTTCTTGCCAACTATGAATGAGAAAGATATACAAGTTTCTCTTGAAATTTTAAGTATACTCAAAACTCCCCTTGTAAGATCCTTTGCCTTATTTTCCTCCTGTAACATGATTCAGAACACTGAAGACAACAAATGCAAAAAGAAATCAATCAAGAAACATTTTTTCTGAAATTTTAAGAGGTGAAACAGTTTGCCCTCAAACCACAGAAGGAAACCACAAGGGGGTGACAGACCAAAGAAAAACTAGCAGATATTACTTACTCTCATTGTCTGAACTGTCACTGGTGCTTAGATGCCTGTGGCGTTTCATCCTGACGCATCCTAAAGAGAAAAAAAAAAGTTGATGGCAACCATTCTACCAGAAAATCACCGGCTGCTGGCTGATGCCAAGTTCTTCACACTAAAGGCAAAGCTCCTCTGAAGAGGTCTCAGGCATAGAATAATCCCAGTTCAGTCACTATGTTTTATTTTTGCAAGCAACTATTAGATCACAGTATTATTTGTGAAACTGAGCACCCTCAAAACCATCATGCCTCTGCTGGGCAGAGCTTGCTTTTAATTTTGCAGAAAGAAGTGCAACCTGCCAGCTGATTCCCGGCAGGGCATGAGCGGTACACTGCTCGACTCAATGTCCCATCTGTTCAGCTGGAGGAAGAGTTGCCATGGTGGCAGTAGCTAGCTGAGAGACGGGTGGAGGCCAGGAAATAAGGTGGATGCACAGCAAGGCAAAGATTTAGAAATGTAATACACCTTAAAAAGACCTAAACAAAGAAAGAAACAAAAAAGCACAAAGAAACCCTAAGGCATCCATGCAAAGCTAAAGGCCGATTTTAAATAGCAACAATCATAGAAAGTAGTGACTGATGCCATTTAAGTCATCCAATCACCATTTATTTCACAAGAAATGTGGTTTCCAGAAGTTTGAGAAGTGATCAAGAGTATCACTGAGAAATACTTCATTGGCACTGCACCAGCTGCATTAAAAAAAGGTATTGAACTTTTTGAAATTCATTTTTCACCATGTAATGCTACAGAGAGAGGGGAAGAAGAAATTTCTGCACGTCTACTTAAAAAAAGAAAAATCAAAACAGTTATCAGCTACATACTCTAAACAAGTGCCAAGAAAAATCCATATACATTCTTATTAGTCCTGCCACTCTATAATATTCAATGCTACATTTGTTAAATAAGGTTCAATAACTGTTTACAATTAATAGCAGTAAACAAAAATCACCCCTATGTTTGTAATGGAATGAATGAGAAAAATCAATAGAGAAAAGACGTAAAAAGTAATTCTGCAAGAATATACAAGAACTCTATTTTTTTTTGTTTGTTTTTAAGCAGAAGATACGCACAAGTAGGTTACAGATAGCTGAACTTGAAATGTCTGCAGTACTCTAAGTGCCAGCTTGGCTACACCTGAAATATAAGCAGCTTCATTGCTTAAACATAACCACATGCCATTAAAAAGGCAACACAGCTAAATATCCCATCTGATAAGCACTCCACATTAGTTACTGTACAATGGGTCTTGAGATTATCCAAATACCACGGGATAAACAAGATTTCCAGATAAGAGAAGCCTGCCCAAAGGCTTTGAAGAGATTGAAATTGAATTGTTTGCACAACAAGTGTTTAATTTAGTGGAAAATTTCAGCAGCCTTTGTATTTAAGAGAGTGAGTTTACTGAATCTAAATGCAGTGATCACTAAGTTTAAATCAATCCTTTCAACCTGTTATAAAAAAAGATATTGTCTACACTCCTGAAAGCTGACAAAGGAAGCAATGCTTCTCGTTTTCAAGAAAGCAGATACAGAACTTCTGAGTCAGGTATTTAGCCTGGGGGAGAAGACAGAAAGACATAGGACAAAGGTCATTTGCATCATCAGTTAAGCAAGGTATAAAATTCCTTTACATAACAAATAATTTCACATTAATTCATCTTCTCACAGCTCAGGCAACATACGGGAGACAAGGCAACCATGCCATATATGCAGACCAAATGTCCAAGAAAAGAGCGACATCAAAAATTAAATACGCAGAACACCACAGGGCTTTGCTTCCAGAGAGCAATGTAAGGTAGCTTGTACAGATGAAGAAACTTCCATGAAGCTCTTGGACAAAAGCTGTTTGACAGGTAGAAGGCACTGGAGTCAGAAGGACTTGTCTTTGTACATGTTTTGGGGACACCAGACTTGAAGTTTGCTGTAGGGTAATGAAGGCAGGTCTAGAAGACTACTTTCACATTGCCAACTTTTAAAGTTTAAAGACATGGATTTTAATCAAGAGCAAATAAAATTGTACTGCCTGTTTGAGAGCTTGCACTCCAGGCCAAACCCAGCCCCCTGGAACATACAACTCTCCCTAAATAAAGCAGGTTCTGCTCATGACAACTTATCTGCTGGCAGGCTTCATTTCCAAACAACCTGGGTTAAAACCCATCAGGTATGTTTTAAGACCTTGGGAGACAACAAAAAGAAGCATGTAGGTGAGCCAAGCAGTATTCCCCATTTCCATTTCTTAGCAAGAAATGTAAGTGCTTGCTGCTTGCTTTGGTTTTATGTTCAGGTGAATTTTTGAGCAATTGTTAAAAGGTGCTGAAAGCTTATGGCAGGCAATTCCCATCTCTTAGAGTCTATATAAACATGCAGCAAGAAAACCTTTTCATTGTGTACTAAGGACAGCTATCTGCAGAGTATAACATGAGCATTCAATTAAAACAGGGTCAAGCATGAGGTTGAGAGAGCCACCTACAGGACAGAACACCCAGGAAGCCTGGACTTCTGCCTGGGCAACTGGGAAAGAAGAGCAGCAATGCCTACACTTCAAAAGACAGCTTACACAGAAATGGCAAGCGTAACGAAAACTTCAGAACAGAAGGCACACCTCTGCCAACAACTCCATGAGAATGGAAAAACATATAAACAAACAAACAAAAACTAAACAAATGTAACAAGCTGTTATTTGAGAACTGGATTTGTAGCAGCTAGGGCAAGAGATTTACACCTCCATGATAGCACACAGAAACAGAAAAAGTAGTCACTGAGGGCAAAAAGCCCTGACTAGTAATGGTATTGGATTCCTGACTGATTTTTTCAGCAATATTAACACATCAACAGTGAATAAAAATCCAGTTACAACCAATTACAGGTGTGCTGTGTTTGGTAAGACAGTGACACTTTATTTAAGTGACTAACAGGCTACAAGTTCACCCTATGTCCCCACGCGATGCAGGAGGACCCAGAGCCTCAGCACCATTCAGCAGAGACCACCTCTACAGCGGATTTCACTCTTCTAACAGAGAACCCCTTTGCTGTACCTTTGTGTACACTGGGACTGAGATACAACTTCTAGCTCACTTCCATCCCAAAGCGTGAGGGCTCATCAGAAAGGCTCACTGATAATGATGCTTCCATTCCCTAGACACTAGAGAGGGATCCCAAAGTAACATCCATTCAGTGGGAAAACTCCTGCCTCACTTCACCTGCCTCTGAAGAATGGAGAAGAATCAGAAGCTGCTCAGTTCAGAAAAACAGGAAGACACACACACACCACCCCTTCACCGTGGAAACTGACATCAGTCTTTCCCGGCTTCAGTCCAAAATCCCCAAAGCAGACTGGCATCCTTCAGTTTGTCCAGGTATTTTGCAAATGTGCATGCTGAACTTCTTGTCTGAACAGACTTAAAGTTTTAAGATTTAAACTTTCTAGTAGTTCCAATGTACAAGCTAAGAAAACCAGGGAGTGTAAAGCAAATCAAGACTGAAATGTTGTTGCAGAGCCAAGGAGATGTGGCTCCACCCCCCTCAAAATACCTGGAGAAAATCCTTATTTCTCAGTCACCGGATCATGATTCTCACTACATTAGAAAGTAAGTAGAAGTGCTTTGGCTATGGACTTGAAGAGTGCATAGGCCTTATAGGCAAACACAGATCACCTCAAAAATTATCATTAAAAATATAAACATAATATAACTGTTTCCCCTCACTTTTTCTTTTTTTTCTTTTTTTTTTAATCCACAGAGGGACTAACAGCTTATCAATCACTTGTATGACAACATATACAAATTCTGAAGATGCCCACCTTCAGAGATCTTCTAAATAAAAACTGAAATACAGAAGCGGCATTAAGAAATCATCATGTCAGAAGGAAAAAGATGTTCAACTCTCCAGGCAATTATTGCAATGAAACATTTGCTGGCATCATTTTTAATATGAATTACTACAGTTATTCCTAAACTTGAACCATAGTCCACACCTGTTGCACTTCTGACTTGCCAAGCCACAGCTGCACATTTATGCCCAGTCTGCTTGAAACAGCTTAAGACATGAACTGCAACTTTAAAAAAGAGAAATCAGCCTCATTCCCTGCTGTCACCTTAACGACTGAACACAGGTCAAGATGCCCTGAACGCTTCTGTGTGTTTAAGCAGAAAACAACCCAAGGAAAACCTCAGCCACAGACAGCAACATTGCACTGCCAGCTTTCCCTGGCTTCCAGAAGGCTACTGTACATGTTGGGAATTTTGCCCTGGAGACAGAACCAATGCTTGTATCCAACACATGACTGCACTTTCAAGGAAAGCCAAGAAAAAGCCACCCTACACTCACCTGGCTGAAATTAAAACACGGATCTCAAGCTAAGATGAAACAACACCTCAGCCAGCACGTGGAAAAATCTTAAGATGGTAACACCGATATTTCCAAAAATCTAAAGGATATGCTTCGCAATTAATGATTTCTAAGTTTTGTTTGCTTCTTTTTGCTTATCACAAGTATCTGCACAGGTGAAGTGAACAAGAAGCCACTTGCCTCTACCACCATCCCCTCCTGCCTCTGAGGAAAATCAATGCTGCACTGACTTAAGGCACTTCCCACTTTTGAAAAGCTAAACTAAAGCTAGTTACCATGGATTACTCAAAAAAAATCACTCAAGCAGCACATTAAGTAGCAGACAGGTAACAAAATTTCAGAGCCTTATCCAAAACAAAAACCCATTTCAAATACCTGCAGAAACAAGAGAAACAAGTATTTTTTCTTTTCAATTTGCATCGGAGTAAACAACTAAATTTACCAAATAAACTATTTCATTTAGCCTCTTTTTCTAGTGCATTCCTCTGGATAGGTCATCAGTAACAGCAGACACAAGGATGAGATATCACAGAGTCTGAATTTGTATAGCATATTAGGCAAGACATCAGTAACAAGCACACAAAATGAATGCTTAAAGCCAGCCAAGATTTCCGAACAAAACAGTATCTCCAAGGAATAGCAGTGCTTCCTGGCTTCAGTTTGTTGCAGACAAAGGTTAAACATATCCATACGCTACCCAATACCTGCTAAGACCTATAGAGATAGAAAAAATAGGACCAGAAAATGCAAGAAACTGTTAAGCAAATATATCCTAGACCTGAGAGATTTTACTTCTTCACATCTTAAAATAGCCTGACAAAAACTGAATTGGCCATAACACTATGGAAATTTTCAAGTGGGACAAAAAAGTAACCTACTTTATTTTATTAAAAAGAGAAACAGCATCTATGTATGAAAACCAAATGACAAGCTACATGCAAATTTCAGATTAAAATTCTGTACTTACATTTTTACAATATGGCTTGTCTACAAAAAAAAAGGCAGAGGCAGTAGGTAGCAATTTCCAAGTCTCCAAAATGCGGTTTATGTAACTGTTAAATTTAGATTAGGAAGCAAATTATCTTGAAAGGTCTCCAGGAAATGTAGTACAGTAAAACTATTTAAATAGGTCAGATTTCATAGTCAACTGCCAGGGAAATTATGAAATATGAATAGAGGTAATACAACCTTTCAAATAACTAGAGGAAGAGAGATCACTCGTGTTTGGGTTTTTTATTATTATTTTTTAATATCTTATCCAATATCACAAAAAGACTATATAAACTGGAAAAAATACTCACTTAGAACCTGGTTTAGCAATATTTGCTACACTGAAAAGGTCTGAAAGGTTAAACAATTCACAGAAGAGGATGTTCAGCAAACAAAGTAACAACCTTAACAATTCTGTGATTGCTTTTTTATTTCACTCTAACCAGAAGATTCTTTACAATTCGTAGTGTACTCCTACTCTACTCAAGAAGCCCATAACAAAGTGACCCCATCTATCCTTGTCTCTCTCCCCTAACCCCCAAAATAAAATAATGTTTAATTTTCTGAAGACTGTTTAGGGCCTACCACAAAATAAATTTTTTCTTGCTACCATTTCATACTAAGTTTTGATTAACATAATGATCTGTGATTCAACAAAGGAGGAATGCACCAGTTTTTAGAAGCAGCAGTACCAGCAACAGCCAATGCCTTTGTCATTAGGCAATAAATAACTGTAGCAAGCAAGGAAGCGCACATTACAGAAATCTGGCTAATAACATGGGTCTATATGAAATGCAGAAGCACCAAGACAGTCTCAAGCTCTGTCTTCCTTGTATGTTACCTCTTTATATAAAGCAATTTGGCAGCTGCCTTAAAGGTACTGTAGGTTTAAAAATGACAAGAAAAAAAAGATGTCCAAAATACCATATTCCAACATGACTTATCCCCTGAAATTGTTAAATTCCACACTGAAGTCATCTGATAGACCATGTAACTAGGATGAAGAAACTCCAAATATAGTCACACACACTCACATTCATTTGTGGATTATGGGCCAAAAGGGAATCCTGACATCATTTCGTGTGCCCTTCCACCATGACGATCCATCGTTCAGTCTAGTTCAAAGTACTTAATGACCATCACTTTGCCTTCCAAGTATAAAAAGAGGGTAAGTGATGCTACTTCACATTTATAACATGCTTTGACGACATGATAAAATACAGCACACCCCAAGTACCTTTCCTACCTTGAAAACAGAAGTAGTTTTAATTTCTGGTACCTCATCCATGCATTGACCCACTGCAAGGGCAGGGGAGCAGATTTACACCAGAGGCTTTCTAAATTGCCTCACACCAAGCAGCTTGTTAAAAACCAGAAATCCTCAGAAGAACAAGTCACCAGCAACATGTGCAGTGCCACCATTACCTCAACAGAAACTCTCCAAGAGGCAACAAAGAAATTAAACTGCACTGTCTTCCCAGTGCTTTCCTGACACCTAGCAATGACTGAGCAGCCTTATTTTCATCTTTGAGGCAAGCTACACATGTTGGCCTGTACACAGAGCAGCCAGGTGGGCCAGGCTGACATGGAAATATTTCTGTCCATTAGACATGCAGTTTTAGCATTAGCATCCTGAAGATGATACTGATCTGGGCAGAGCCAATTAAAACAAAAATAAACAACATCAGACTGTCATTAATTCAAGCAAATACACCACTGTGTATGTGGTTCTGAGCTACTGTCTGCTTCAGTCCTCATTATCAATTTTCTACTCCTGAACACAACACCGGTTTTATACCAGCTGTTCATCAACAGGACTATTGTTTTCCTGGAACAGCAGCAGAGATTTGGACACACAAAATTATTTCCTTCAAAACACCGTACTGCATTTAAATGGAAGTCTGCTTTTAATATAAAATAAAAATAGGAAGAAAAAAATCACTTCCCTCCCTAGAATCACAACCAGTCTGGTGCTGCCTGGCATTGCCATGCTTACACGCCTGAAGCGTGTCTGCCTGGCTGCAGCCCAGTGAACACTCCTCACATCCACCTCCCAGCTCCTCTCACCCTCCTCCTGGCATCACTCCCAAGCAGGGAAAAGGCTAAAATGAGGGTACATCCCTCAGGAAAGGGAGTCAGGGCCCTCAGCAGAGCACTGTGCCTGCCCACCCCAGCCAAGTTCATCTCGTTGCTGTAGGTCCCCCTCTGGTGGAGCAACGAAGTCCCCAGCATCATGAAATGAGGAACAAGTTCCCAACAGGAAAGTCACAGTGATATCAAACACACAAACATCACCACCTGCTGAGGTGGCCAGCAGGACATTGCCAACACAGGGAAGCCACTACAGCTCTCACTTCCTCAGGTCAGCATCACACAAACTGGCTCTTGTCAGGCTGTTGGAAACAACACAGCAGCTAATTGATCCCTGAAGGAAACACCTGGGAGGCAGGGCCAGCTCACACGTGGCCCTCTAACCGCACCTGCACCAAGTGCCATGGAAAGCACCTACCCCAGTTACTCCTGCTCAGGAAGCTCACCCACTCAGAAGAGCCCTCAGCTGGGGAGATGCAGTTATTGATCATGTGCTGTCTGTTTACAGGGCTTCCTCAGAAGAAAACTCATACCTGACTTAATACTAAGACATTCAAGAACCAAGGGGTAAAAGAAGAAAAGAAAACCCCACAAGCCCACTTAAAATGAAGCTAAGGACAATGTCTGCTTTGAAGAAAGACTGATGTGGACGCACTGCTACTAAAAATGGACCAGTACAGGTCATCACACCCTGTGCTAAGCCAGGCAAACAAGGGGCTGACTGCCCAGGGGGTTCGACACCTGAAGACAGCCACGTGCCCTCTATCTGCAAGGAGACTGCAGTCACAGGCACGCCAAGCACTGGCAAGAAATAGGAGCAGCACACACTTCACCAATATGACTGAGCAGAAAAACCTCTGAGCACTTAGCTGGGCTTTCTATTTTAAGAACTGGTATGATTCACGTTACCTTGGCTCTAAGTGTTTTTCAGTCTTCACCATATCTACCCTCATGATAAGCTCATTTTAAGCAAGCACTGAAAGCCCTGACATTTCAGAGCTGCAGTGCAGAGAAGCCATACATCACACTGGGAGCCTCCGGCACCAGCAGGCAGCTGCATCCAGGTCTCCCAAGCACATATTCTGTGACCTTGCCACTCACTGCCCTTCCTGCTGATGCACATGTGGAAACAAGCAGAAGAAAAATCAGAAAAAGCCCTGTGATGCACTAAGTCACTAAGTATTGTCCTGCTGTTGCACAGTGATGAAACTGCAGGGAGGGGGGAGATGAGGACAAAAAAAAAAACAAACCACAGAAGTGTCACTGCTTTATTGAAAATTAAGCAATAACCAGTATTAGACTAGTACAAGCAAAGCCCCACTTCGCCCCATCTGCCTGGTGCTGCCAGCAGTTGCCCACTTGCATCTTTCTCTGTTCTTCAGCTGTACTAATGCATGCTTTCATGACAAAATACAGGCACAGGAATTAGTACTGCAGCTAGGATCACAGGCAGAAAATATTATCAAAGAAGGAAGGATCTAGAAATGTATGCACTACCTGGCATTATGAAAAACAACTTTTCTATTAATAGCATAGGCAAAAATTCTCATATCCTACAAAACACTTGCTTAAAATAGTAATTTAATTTCTCGGTATGCACTAATAAATATATTAAAGTAAGTTTCGCTGTCCTTGCTTTGTTCTTTCCACATCTCAAATAAAAGAATCAACAACAGCAGCCTGCATTAAATATTTTATCTGTTCTGACTCATTTTTTTCTTACTTATAATGCTTTGAAGAGGCTAACCACTTTGCTGCAAAATTTTGCATCACCAACAAAACCTGAGGGATTGTAAAAGGCAGAAAACATCAATATGCATTTTTATACTCTGCTCAAAGAAAGTAAGAACACAAATATTTTCCTAAAGGAAACATTAAGTTGGTAATTTCTTTCCTTATCTGACAAAAAATGGTTGTTATTTACAAGTTGAAATAAACAATCGGGATGCTAAAGTTTTCCTCAAGTAAGAAGAGTGCGCTGAGGGGATCATTGGATAGGAACAATTAAAGAGAATGTACTGTCATAGACAGAACTCTAAACAGTATTTGGAATATTTCAAATCTCTGGTTGAATCCTACTACATTTTCTAGCATTTCACATAACATGGATACAAGCAACTGCACTATTATTTTGGTTCTCCACGTCAAAACATCACAGAATGAGAAAACATTCACTATAAGATTTCTTAAAATACTTTTTAGTTTAAAAAACTTTTGAAGAGACAAAAAATCTGTCAATAACTAATGAATTAAAATTAATTTTAATGTCTGGTTAATTAAATTAATGTTATGGACTACAATCCGTCATACACAACACATCAAAGGACACAGAGGGTCTTTTAGTCAAAGAGATTTAAAATAGATTTATAAAAATAAATACCATTCCAGGTTTCTCTATATCACCAAAAAAAGGTGGGGAAAAAATCATTATGAAAGAGATACTGTGGTCAACTGATGTTTGTCCATTTTTGTGTACAAAGTAGAGGCAAAAAAACGTATTTTTCTCTGTCACAACATGAGGTGCAACAATGACTAAATAAATAACAGACTTGCAATGACTAAATTAATAACAGACTTGTCCACTGGGGCTGATGCTACTCTGAAAAGAGGAAGGATGATCATATATGCCCAAGGTTTCAAAAATGTCATATCTTGTTCGGGAAAGCAGTCAAGAGATGAAAACCACATAAGGTTCAATTTCTCATCAAATGGCCAAGTTGAAACCAAAGTACTTTTATATTTTTTAATGAGGGGACACGCTGATCAGGACTGACCATTAACATTCCTCTAAATTCCTCCTTCCTCTTCTGTCCTGTGGAAATAAATAAGATTTAAATGAGTAAGACTAGACCATCACCACTCCACTGTTCCTAGTAGAAAGCATGTCCTTCTCAAGCTGTGCTGAAGCTGAGCTGATGGAGGTGGCTTTTTTGGCATAGGAGAAAAGGTGCCAACCCACCACCACAAAGAACACATGGACTTGAACAGCTGGACTCTGAAAGTAGAGAACACTCTCCTTTCCATCCCCTGAGGATAAGGAACTATCACAGCTGACCTTCCAAAGCTGCCAAGGTGTGAGGTAATGAGTCTGCTTCCAAAGCAGGTCTTTTGTCCACTCTGCACTCCTGTACTGGGAAGAAGCCATGGAAGTAGAGATGTGTTTCAGCACATGTTTATTCATATGGTAAGAGCTACAAGATGCTGCAGCTGCTGCAATTGAATCCCATGCTGTCAAGAGCAGTACTAAAATCTCTGCTGCTAAACAGGGAGCGAAGAGGTTCCAGCTGAAAGTTCAACTATGAAACTGAACAAAACAAACAAAACCACCTTTATAGCAGCATCACTCTTAAGATTCCATGATGCAACACAAAACCTGCAGTTGATATGTTTTATACATGCAACTCCACCCGGTCAGGGACGTTTTCATAGACCTGTAAAGAAGCTGCCTTCTCTGCAGCCTCTTACCTCGCTCAGCTGCAGGACATGGCGCAGGCTGCAGCTGTACCAGTAACCAGGGGCTCTGCAAAGGAGAGAAGGCACAACCAAGCCTGCACTTGGACTGGGGCAGAATAAAGCCACCCCAGACTCTGGCCATCCACCTCCCCAGCTCTGCAACACCAGAAGTGACTGGCTATTCACACATAAGCTGTGATCTGGGAGCAGATCACTGATCAGGCATGTGCAGCTGCTCCCTTGGACATCCCTGCCAGTGAGGCAGAGTGCTGTTGCCTATCCCAACACCAGCTATGGCTTCCAGTCAATACATACACAGCCACAGCACCTGTGAGACACTTCCAGAAGTTGCCTGAAGAAGATGAAAATACACATATTAATTGAATGTCTTTAAACATAGGGTACTTGGGCATTCCCAAATCACCTGTAGCAAACTACTGTAGGAGGAGAACAGCACAGAGAGCTGCTCATTGATGCAAGAGAGGCATCCTTCTGGGAAGGCCCAAGAGCAGCAGCGACAAGCACCAACACAAGCCTGTCTGGTTTCATTTGCTACACCCGCTCAGCCACACAGAGAAAGCTTTATGGAGGAGCAACATTAGCAGACCACTCATTCAGGCTAAGTGCAAGGCAGTGTCTTCTAGCTCCCCTCAACACCACTACAGAAGTATTTGCAGAATGTGAACCCCCAACTACAGCTCTAAGAAAAGGAGATCTGTTTTAAGTTACAAAGAGAAGCAACAGGATGAAGAGACTACTCACCGCTTCTCATGGCCCAGAAGGCAAGGAACACAAAAAGTTACAGAAGAAACTTCAAAGGAAAGTAATTAAGTGAAGAAAAGAAAAGAAAAAAACCAAAACATTATGTACAAAATTACTTTGAGAAACTCCATGCTATGGGATATTGCATAGGTTGAAAAGGAAACAGATTAAAGAAAACGATGCAAAATGGAGAACAAGAGCTATTCAACACAATGTCATATTAATCTACTGGAAATCACAAAATCAAACTTTTACAAGAAACAGAGTCAATAGAATTTTACTATGCTTTCTTTCCCCAGGTGTCCACTGCTGACCATCATCAGAGACAGCAACTGGCCTAATTCAGCAAGGGAAGTCATCTGAAACCAGATATACTCAACTCAATAGCACAGAGAGGAATTTCGATTTGTTTTTTAATGTATCACTTCCTAACCTGACCTGTGTGGACTACAGATCAGATGGGTGTCTGCAGGGCTATGATAAATATTGAAATGAGTATGTTTATCAGATAAGATTTTACTTATGATGAGCACAACCAGCAGAGATTCTGACACTTGACATACTGTTGCCCTTAAAGTTTGTTGATTGCTCTTCATGGAACTATTTTGGTCAAAATTATTAAGTAAAAGATTAGATCGTTCCCAGTGTACTTGAGTTCTTGTTTTTAATTTTTTTTTTTAAGGAGAAATCAAATAAACAGTTGTATAAATACAGCCTACATGCACCTTAGGGCCCAATCTGCTCAGGATTTTCCTTTGCGCTCTCTTCTGCAGATATGCAATCCCTTTAATAACTAGAATTCCACGTCTCAAGTTTAAGAATCCACTACACTTTCATTTTCTTATGGTTTTCCAAATCTGGATAACTGACAGTGTTCTCATTTGATTCTTACAGGTTTATTGTCTCAAACCTTTCCAAGATCCACATGTGAAGTTACTCTGTCTCTCTCCTCCCTCATAGGGAAAACCTCCAGCCAGCACTGTATTGCTGCACGCTTGAATTCTGCAAGCTAAATACTTGAAAACCTACTTAAATTACTTAGAAAAATGTAATCACTCAAACTCTTGCCTGTAAAGCCCAACCATGATAGTGATCCATCTCATCTGAGGCATTAATTTCATTGGTGAAATCTGTCTGAGGTCGTCTCTTCCAACTGCAATGGCAAAGCACAATGCATCGTAGCCCTGCTAACAGTACAGAATCAGGTGGGAGGAGAGGCTGATGCTGGTTTTGTGTAGAAAGAATTGCTAAGGCCTGACCCCTTGAAGACAAAGCGATGGTGCAAGAGTAGTCAAGGCCAAAGCTCTATTTGCAGAAAATCAATGGGTTATGCACAATAGCAGCTGTACTCAGATGTTCACAGCTCAGTCACAGTCTGTAGATCTGGTCTCTAAATTCAGAGTATTTGATGCTGAAAACCAGAAAAAAAACAAAAAACAGTCCTCTCCTCCCTTTTTAAAAAAAATTTAAACAGTCAAAGCAGAAGCAAGCTTTGAACTGAAATTCTTGAAATTGAGATGAGTGAATCCCTTCTCTTTGCCACTCCTTATGATCTTTGGTAGCCAGCCAAATGGCTCAGCTTAGCTTCACTTTCCACATCAGTCCAAAAGTTGAATAAGTAATAAAACTTGCATGAGGATAGGGCTTTATAATCACATTAGAGACATGCAAGGGAGACTGGTTACCTCGGTTCACCAGACAGCTTGAACAAGGCTTCATAATGAGGGACAGGTGCTGGCACCAATTAGGAACACTCAGCTCACCGCTGACATCGGCCCCTCAAAGCAATGACTGCACTTTAATCCTCTAAGCCACATAAAAGAAAAGCAGAGAGTGGGCAGCAAAAAAAAAAAAAATCTAAAAATGCCTCTGCAGAGGATTGAAATATTTTTGCTTACTTAAGGGAATAAAATAGAAGTGTCACAAAGCTGCAAAAAGTTCACTATGTAGTATCTTGAGTATATCAAGAATCTAAATCTTCTGCACAAGCAGAGTATTTAATTTTAGGAAGGGTATCACCACCTATAGTAGGCATTCATCACAACTATCAGAATTTATATCCAGAAAAGAAGCACAGAATAAAAAAGGGGTTGAAGCAGAACATGTAAATATTGAGGTAAGATAAAATTATTCCATCTATGCTTACCAGCATTTCAAGCATTATGGGATACATAAGACAGATTTTAACTGAGATTATTAAGGAGTTCTGCAGGCTGAAATGTTAGTGTTAACAGCTTCTTTTATTACTTCCTTCCCTTTAAAAGACTTTATATTCCTTTAAAATTCAGAAAGCTTTCATTTAAAAGGTGATACCTGAAAGTTGAAAGTATATAGATTCAATTTGCACATTGTAAACACCAACACACACATTTATTTATTTATTTTTAAGTATCAGTTCCTCCTTCACTTACATGCCAGGTCATGAGGTAGATGTTTTCGCTTCAGCTGATGACATCACAAGCTCCTAAAAAAATGAAAGGAGTGCTATTTAGGTAGTAGGAGTGACATCAGGCATTTCATGTTTGAGCTACAATTTAATTTTTGGCAAGTAAGTGAAGGGTGTATTATATTTTTAATGCAACTTTCCCAACCAAATGATATATCCAGAATATAAAGCCTTAAATTCCACAATTCTCATTTAATATGTGGAAAAATGAAATGTATCAGCTATACGTGCACATACTATGATATAAATGCAGTAAATATTACAACTAAAAACAAATTTGTAAGAATATTCTCAAAGTTGATTTTGCCATCCCTCTTAACATGAATGGGAACCAACTTTACCAATACTAACAAAACGAAATTTTAATTAGTATTTTCCCTATCCTGTTTTGGGAATAAAAACACTTCAACAAACACATTCAGATAGACGCATGCTTATTCAGCTGGCTTAAGGTGTTGATTTCTCTTTATACACTGATGCTTTCTTCATTCAAGAGGGTCTTCTATAAACCACGCATGCTTATAAATTCACAGGAGGGCAAACAAAATAAGCATAGAGGGAAAGCTCCATGTGGCTCCTGATTTAATTCTTCAAGACATTCCTCCAGATCTCTCCTTGACAATCCCGAATAGCTTAGCTTCCCTGGCAGGGATTCTGCTTACTCACCCTTTTTAATCCAGTCCCGAGCCTTGAGCAATATTAAATATGGGAATAGGAGGAATTTTTCTCTCCACCAACTGCCCGCATTCCCCTCCTGCAGGATCAGGCACACGTATGTTTTGTGCCCTATTGTAATGCACATGGCGAAGGCATTAAAGCCGTCACACCCAACAGATGAGCTGCAGCATTCCTCAGGGATGTCAGCAGCCCGACCAGAGGCTGTCCCAGCAGGCAGTCTGTCCCGCGCCTCGGAGCAAAAAGTTAACACAAACAGGACAGCTACAAGCTGTGGTAGAAAGTATTAGAGAGCAAAAATGCAAGTAAAAACCAAGGAAGCGATAACTGCATACCCTGCCAGAAAAAAAAAGAATAAAAAAAGGGGATATGACAATGTTTTTCTAACTGAAATAAGGCAGTTTCTGGCCAAAGTGTCAGCACCATACTCTTAACATTTGCGCTCCTCCACCCATCTGGAGTACAAGAAAAAGATACAACCACCCATCCACTGAGAAGTGGCACAGATCCCATTACTTATTATAACTATTGTTGCTCAACTTAGGCTGTGGCATCAAAGGAAAACATTTCCTTACAACCCCGGGGCAGGGGGGAACGGGGGGTGTGGGCAGAAGGGGAACACATAATATATTACAGCTCCTGTATGTTGACTGTGCAAAATTTTGAAGTTTTGGCTCTACTAATTTTCTTTGATTTAAAGTTTCGCCGTCAGAGGTTTTTTGTATTTGTGTGTTTGGTGTTTTGTTATTTTGGGGGCGGGCAGCAAAGGTGCTTGGTTGGTTTGGGAGTTTTTTTGGTTTTTTAAAATTTTCCTAGGTTCCTCTCCCTATCTTCCCGACACTCTCTGGCTATACCTCACATTAAGCAATTAACTTTGAGCAACACAAGAAGATCTGTAGATCAAAGCAGTACCAGAGCCAAGGTTGTTGAAACATGAATCACACTACGTGGGTCGGGTTTTTAACTTGAGATGAGCAGATACACTCTGCCACCACCGCCACCACACACATGGCCCGAAGCAATCCACAGGGTCCATGCAGGAGACGGTGCACTTGGCACGAGCACCGACGGGAGCCTCCATCCAGAGGGACCCAGCCCAGGTGCAGCAGAAGCACCTGACACACAGGGAGTGGGGGTGAGCAGAGGGGGTCGCTTTAACAGCCCACTGCCGCTCTGCCTGCTATTACCCCGCCTGGTACTCTGCCTCTACCCTCCAACTAAGAAATGCCAAGAGCCTCACCCACAAAACACACTGGAGGGAGGGCAAGTGAAGAAAATAAGTAAATAATTAACAAATGGCTAGCTAAGTTTTCCAAACATGACTTTGACTGAATTTTTCTTATAACGTATTTCATTATAGGATAATTCTTTAATGTCCTGATTGAACCCATTTAATGTAAGTTTTCCACAGAAACACAAGCAAAGCCCTGGTTGTGGCAGCTCAAATGGCATCATTAAAATGCAACACAGCCTACAACTTTTAAGTGTGAACAAAACCACAGCTTTTGCCTCCCAGCTGAACCACAAAACTAATATATTTTTGAACTCTTTATTAAAAACACATTTATTTGCTCAGTTAAATGCCAAGATGAACTCTGAAATACTGGAAGGTTCAACCAAAATTTTCTTCTTTCTTTAATCCTTACAGTATACAGTCATAATCTTCAGTCCCAACTTTACTTACTTCACAACCATGAACAAATATACAAAATGGGATGAAAAATACAGTTTCCCCCTCAAAACAGTATTTTCCCACCTTTGTTTTGAAAGCTAGTGTTAACATATTGACTGAGAAACATTAAATTAAGTCACCTCAAATTAATGATCAGGGGGTGCTTCCCCAACAGATTAAAAAAAATGGAAGAGTGGCAACCTCCCCGTGAGCAGCAAGTTCAGGAGCAGGGTAAAGAATGCACAGAAGATGCTCACCCTCCCCTCCACACAGACTATGCCAACAGACTCCACACTCCTACTCTCCAGGTGTGTTTGAAAAAGTAACGAGTAAGCAACAGAAACTGTGGCATGAAGAAACAGAAAAAAAAATTATAGGAACTAAAGGACAGTGTAGACACAGAAAACAAACTTAGAAATGCACAGTAGCTTTTCATAAATACTGCCTGGAAACTAAGCGTCACCAGGGAAAAAAGCATCAGCAAGATTTATTTCTGAAAATACAACTTTTAACAACAGAAGGCCACTTGGAACACAGATCTATTTTTGCAGTTATCACTACTGTTATACTATCGCTCTCTCTGTAATTTACCACAGTGCTTACCAACACCCAAGACACCAAAACAAGAATTGTGCTGGTTGAAAACAGAGCTTCGTGCTTTTCTTGTCAACCATCCCACACACTGCATTGCCATTTGCAAAAACAAAGATGGCTGCAGAAAAAAGATCTGCCAAGGTCCTGAAAAAGGACAGCTAGACAGGACCAAGAACTCAGACTCTGCCTAACAGAGGCTCCCCAGCCTCTCCAGGGGAGCCCTTTCCATGCTGCATGACCCTTACTGCCAGCAAGTTTGTCCCAGCGCTTTAAGCACACATCTTCCCCCATGCTGCTCAAGCCTTTACCACGTCTCTCCCTGCACTAGACCCTGATGATATCATCCTTTTCTTCTTTACACAGTTAACCTTATGTTTGAACACTAATTTAACTCTCTTGTCAGTACATTCTTGTGTTTTCTCCAGACTAAATAAAACCCAGTTCTTTCACCCTGTGCTTATAGGACATGTTTTTCACATTTCTGATTCTTCTAGTTGCTGCTGTCCACCACCCTTTTCAGGGCTGGCACACAAAACCAGTATGAAGTTGTGATGTCCAAATCTGGACAAAGTCTCCCAGCTGAATCCTTCCCTACACAGAAAATGCTATTCTCTTTTTACAGAAAAACATCCTTTACTGCCACACGAGTTGCAGATAATAATCCTACATATAAACTCCAATGCATTTGCTTTTGCAACAGCATGACTGTTGCCTCATGTCCTGGCTGGCTGTGAGCAGTTATTGCTACTAGGCCCATTGCTCCCAGCCTGCAGGCATGCAGCCAAACAAACCTTTGTGCTGAAGACAGAGCTACCCCTCCACACGACCTGCTCAGCCCCATCCAACCCCTCCTTCCAGACTCCTCCTCCAATCTGTCAAAGTAACTCTAAGTTCAAAGCATCTTCTCAAGTAGACATGCAACTCCACCCAGCTTGATTTGGGTATTGAATGAACAGAGTCCTCATTCCTTCACCCACATCATTAATAGCAAATATTAATTCACATGTCTTGTTTGAAACTAATTAGCAATTATCCTCTCAGTTTTCTCAGCAGCTACAAACATTCCTGTGAGCATTTCAGCTAATCCATACTTCCTTAGCTTGCTTCTGATAATATGGGTTGCCTGAAAACTTGCATCATCTACTGTGCAATTCCTACCTCACAAATTCCTTTCAAAACTGAATTAGAAAGCTGGTCTTGCAATGCTCCACATCTCCTTCTCCATAAATAATCCCAGGGATATAACACTGCTTAAATGGGAAAGGTATTAGAAAATCATTTTATAATTTCCAGGTTTTTTACAGACTGTTTCAGATATTTAGCACATACAGAGTAACTCCCATGGACTACCAGTAACATCACAGACCTCTTAAAAAAGGCAGATCAAAATTTTAATACTACCAAGACAGCATCAGAAATAAAGCCAGTAGTTTTTGAGATTATAAATATAGTATGAAGCAGGAAAGTAATGGTACTATTTCCCTTATAGTTCTGAAAAAATCGTAATAGAACAAGTATCCAAATACCAAAACAGTATCCATCGTATTTAACTGAACAGCTATTTCCAGGCAATACATATCCTACAGGGATTAGACGTAGAAAAGAAAAAGTCAGTAAGCTTTAAGAAAAGTCTTCAAAAATCTCTACAAAGTCTTTGTAGCAAATAGTGTTGGATTTTTGCTTGTAATAAACTGATTTGTTGTTTGTTCTTCTTCTTCACAAGCTTCTAAACAGTCCTAACTACAGTGAGTAGTCTGCAGCTTCTCAGTTTTTATCTCTCTTCCACATTGGCTTAGCCAACAAAGTAATTCAACATAAATTCATGATTTCATTGTAAAAATCTAAAGATAGTCCATCTCACCTTAAGGTAGATCAGAGACACTGAAAGCATTTAGTAAAACCTGCAACTCTCTAGTACCTTCACTTCTTCCCATTGTCACAAAAATACTTCATGACACCTTTATGCAGCAATAAGCCTATTCTTAATAAGAGCCACTGATTTAGTAGTTCCCAGCAACCAATTAAAATTTGCTGGGAGAACAATTTCCCACAGCGGCTTACCCCACTTTCAGACAAACAATGCAGCAGGATGTCTAGAAGGATAAGTTTCATAAGGCAACTAACAAGTAACATCAAGACATTTTATGAAATGCTCTGAAGTCCTGGGCCCCAGGCACTCAGATGGTGACCCAACACAGCAGTTATTTAGCTTGTGTGCAGTGCCAACCATTCTGCAAAACACTCAAAACATTTTATTGATTACTTGAAAATAATTGTTACACAACACAATTAACATATACATGCAAAAAACTGAGTCAGGCTGAAAAAATTGCCCTTACAGAGGAAAGCTACTAAGACCAACATAAACACAGGATTTAGCTTACAAACACCTACTTTAAGATGCAAAGTTGTTTACATTCTTCATATACAGGTAGGATATTAGAATTAGTCAAACAAAAAGCCTGGGTTTGTAAGAGACGAAATGTAATGGGATAAATTTAAGAAAAAAACCAAAAAAGTTTAGGCTTAGCATTAAGGAACCATCCTGAGAGTTAGAACTGCTGACCCACATCCCCAGGGGGAGGATTGGAGGCTGCAGCTCTTGACGTTTAAACAAAGATTGGACAAGAGTCCTGGTTGCTGCACTGCCAACACAACATGCTCCGCAGAGCTCAGCTTTTCTCAACCCAGCCGGAGGGCAAGGCAACAATAAATGGGACTTGACTCTAAAGAGCACTGCACAAAGTGGTTTGTTGGGACTGTCTGCGCTAAGGGCTGCACCTCACCATGCAAACGTGGTGCTGTGGAGCAGCAAGAACTGTGCATCAGCTACTCCACAGAACTCATGCGTAGCACTGCATGCTTGTGAGAGCAAAGCAATCCCAGGTAGCTATTCCACCATTCCATATCTCTTCTCTACACCAGAGACGGAGGGATGGATACATATATATCTATATATATATGTATATATACACACATCCATCCATCCCTGCTGCATGCTATGGTGTACAGCTGCATGCAAGGACAGTTAGCGCACAGCAGCTCAGATCCCTGCTTCCCTTTTGCGGGATGAAACGTTAAGGAGACCCGTTACTTCAGCCTGGTGCAGGACGCGTCTCTCTCTGAAGAGTGGGTATTCCCTGCAGCAGGATGCACTTCAGCGCAGAGGAACGTAGCAGAAAGAGAATACAAATGCATGAGGCAGAAGGCTGCAATACAAGATCTAAACTGAGATAAAAATATAGGCAGGAGGCTTCCTGATCCACAAAGCCTGGAACGGGGTAGAGGCAGAAACAACAAAAGTATTTTGATACTACCTACTACCAGGAACCTGAAAACAGGTCTATGAGCTACAGAGCAGCAAAACCAAGCTATTTATGAGGATCTGGAGCAAAACAAAATAGATGCAGTTCTTGAGGAAGGAGAACATTACATGTCCTGCTGTTAGCCACAGCCACATGCTGGCCAGTCGGATTTTAAGTATCAACCTACATCCTGTACTAAACAGATGTGCTCGTGTGCGTTTCCTGTAGCTGAGTGATGGCAGTACTGTTTCATGCTATTTTCTGAAGTGAGGTTCAAACAAACATTTCAGAAACAATAATCTAGACGACCTAGAAGCATCTTTTTCCATAGCCAAATTCTATTATTTAATGCAACTATATTTGTCCACAGTTAGGGACCTTTAGCAGGGATCTTAAAATAAGAAATAAAACTATTCAAGTGTGAGAACTTCAAAAGCATGGTAAGATAATAGATGTTATGTTTCTGATGGCACAGCTATGCCACTTCCATATTCTCCACAGCAAGTCCCATGACCCCAACACACACACACACAAGACAGTCACAAATGCTAAAAGCAGTGTGTGGATCCTCCACACAATGACGATATAAAATATGAAGGGACATATTTAAACTTTGGACCAAAGTAATACCAAACTGTGTACTTCAATGCCTTCAAGCTAGAGCTCTGGCTCTGTAACAAGAAACAGCAAACCCCACAAGGTTTTAATTCTCCATGCAGCAAATGGAAAGGTCTTTACAGTGGGATTCAAAGTCCTCAGCATGTTCAGGACAGCCAGCTCACACACCAAATAGGGAATGATGCCAGAAATCTTTCCTCTCACGGATTCAACTACTGATTTGCAGTCCTGTAAATGGATACCTTCGGGAATCAGATACACGGTTGGAACCTTTCTTCCTCCTCTCCTCAGATGCACTCTTCAGGCATCAAATTCAGCATCACATAAGGTGTCAGCAGCTGCCACACCTGCAAACGCTGTCCTTAGTTTTCACCCCATCTTCCCAGCCCTCCTCTCCTGTCCACAGTCTGCCCCAGTGCTTTCTCCCTTTTCCTCAAACCCTTTTCATTGCACAACTCTGCTGCTGCCAACCTACAGCATTCAAGCATCTATGGTCATTCCCATCACTTCACCGGAAGACCAGTCTGTGCAAGCATTTTTTATCTAAGTTGTGATATTTTGCTTCAACCATTTACTTGCAGGATGACCAACCACCAGTTGCTGGGGAGTGTCAGGAGGAGCTTGTGGCTCAAACCACCATCCACTTTTACACAACAAATGAGCCTGCTGAGCCTCTGTTCCCATCCTGGTCAATGCAAGTAGGAAAAAATGGAAATTACAAACAAAAAGATTGAGAATACATTTATGTCTGGATTACAGGAGGAAAGTTATCTCACACTGGATGATGGTAGTCAAGAAAAGATTTTTGTCTCCTTTTCTGGATACATTAAGTTGTGATGCTCACCAATGTACAACACAAGGATTCAGAAAGGCTACAGAGCACACTCTTTTGAGTTTCTTCAACTGCTCCAGCTATGTGGAATTTGAGTAAATGTAGATATATTGAATATTCCTGGCCCTTAAGGGGGTCTCAGTGGCCATAGAAGAATAACCCTCATAAACAGCTCACCTCCTATAAAACCATTTAGTCAGTATTTAACTGAATGACAGTTCCCAGAGGAAAAAAAAAAAAGGAGCAAGAAAAAAGTAACAATGTAAACTTCACTTGATTATCACTGTTATTTGAAGTACTTTCGACATCCTTTCTCAAACTTGAGACACTGGTATTTGTGATTTTTCATAAGGAAAGCCTCTCTGGTCTTTAATGGTCAGACATCACACCAGCCCCAAACTGTCACCTTCCGCTGCAAAGAAACTCCATAAATAAATAAAGCACCCAAGCTTTGTACTTAGACCACAAAAACACAAGGCTTGGAGCACAATCAAATGACGATTAATGAAGCAGCAGACACTAAAACACAGTAAACAAGACTTCATCAGCTTCATCCTCTGTGGCTGCAAATCTCATAGCAGCAACCAAATACGACTTCTTCCTTGAAGATGATCTTATATCGTTGGAAAGGGTTGTGTTGGGGTTTTTTTACTGCTATGAAGGAGGAACTCGTGTCAATCCTTTTCCAAAGTCATCCCCATTCAGTTAGACAAAACACATGACAAGCTCTGAGAAACACGCAGGGAAACTTTGGTCTTGGTGGAGTCAATGGGAATTAAAGCCAGTGCCAAAACAAAGCCAAAAACTAGCAAAACATTTATCTGATGAATTTGTAAGCAGAATTCATAAATGACAAAACTGAGTTTATTTCTTGTTAAAATCTCCTGATGCAAATATATTGGGGAAGGGTGGAGGGCTGCAAGATCAAGTTGTAATGCAAGAAAACTATTCCTTTTTTAAAGCACCCACTGTCAGAAAAATTTACTGTCAAAAGGAAAAACCTTTAACAGAATTGTCTAAAATATTTAGACCTTTCTGATTTCTTGTAGTTTACTAATGTTAGACTTCCACTATACAAAGCTGTTGCCTTTATGGAGGCAAAACTTCTGATATTGTTTAACAAGGGATAAAACTAGACTTGGATAGTCTCCCAGCCGCATCATTATGGATGGGCTTCCACCAGTTCCAAGGAGGACAGCAGGTAACACTGCCCTTCAAAATACACTGGCATTTAAAAAAAAAAAAAAGAGAAAACTTGCCTTAATAGGTTTGCTCCCTTAGAGTTTTACATTACTTCTGCTTACCTGAAGCACAAAAACCTCTATAATCCTGTCAGACCTGGAAAGCTCAAAAGCAGAAGTAAACAAAGGAGCTGAGCTTTTTCTCCTTTGAGAATTGCCATCATGCAGTTAAATCCACAATTCTGACTGATTAAATCCCTACGAGCCTATAAGGGACCACAAATAGGCAGAGGTGCCATAGAGTACCCTAATGCGACATTAAAACCTCTAAAAGATAGATCTAAAGATGCTTTGTTATGGCCAAAGGAATCTGGTACAGGAGTGAAGCTGGCTCAACTTGTAGAGCCCTTGTGCAAAGGCTGACACTAATGCCACTTCTTCAGAATTAGGTGTACATGACCAGTCGGATCATTATAACAGAGTTACACCAGAGCAACAAACACCTTCAAACTGTTACGAAAGCTGACTTCTTTGATAGAATGAGCTTAGTATAGATTCCCTAAAATTATTTAAAGGGAGAAAGAAAAAAAAAATTTTTGACAAAAAAATTATCATAGGGTAGCAAATGGTTAAAAAAGGATTTGATACCTTATAAATAACCAGGATGCATTCAAATGTTTTAAAAGTTACTCCACTAAACCAATGCTTTGCCACTGTCTCACACTTTCTAGCAGTTCCTCCCTATATAAAAGCAAGTTTGTTTTGAAACACTCCCATAATCTGTACCAAAATAAATACAATTGCTGATGTGTGTTTAAGTCAAACATACAGATTTAACTTCCTTAACCGAGCACAATTTACCTATAAAATGTACAGGCATAATACAGAAGGGTTTTTTGTTAAACACTAGCTAAATAGTCATCACACCAATATCAGCATTCACCAGAAAAAAAGTTTTATAGCACAAACACTTCTTTTAACAAATTTTTAAAAATACAACTTGAATTTTCAGTGCATGATGCTTTTGTACATACACATATGTAAACCCCCACAAACGTAGCAGCCACGAAAAATAAAACCTTACATAAAAACATAGATGAAGGAAAAGGCCCCCTTTATCAGACTGAGCAAACTTACACAAAAAAAAAACCCCAAAGCAACAAGTCTGCCAAAATACTTTCAGGTCAACTGCAAATAATCTGGAAGTCCATACTGTCTGTAGTCTGGTACAGGAGACAAATTTAATTTGACCTAGATGATTTATAGGGTCCCAAGAAGACTGTGAGACACTCACTGGAAATACTGTTTTCTCCAATAACAAGGAAAAAGTTGAAAACTTAAGTCAAAAAGAAGAGGGGACAACCAAGGGAGACTACAAAGACATCAAAGACATGGACGGCTGAGATAGATAGGCAAGAACTACAAATCACGTTCAAGTTCTCATCTGCAATTGAGGCTTTATTTTTTTCCTTTTTTAAGTTTCTTCAGACTTTTTTTTCCAACTTAACCCATTCGTACTTCAAAAATGGACTGACTCAAATGTAGAAGTCAAGCACAAAGAAAAAAAGTAGTTCAATAATTTAAAAAGAGAGTGAAATGGCACCTGCAAAAGCTACTAGGTTTCAGTAACCTAAATTAATGCACATCCCTGTTTGATGTTACGTATAGAGGCTTCTGAAAATCTAGAACAAGTGCATAGAAGACGCCAAACAAAGGATCTAAGCACTTAAGGCAGATTAATCCACGTAATGGGAGTCACGGGGCTCTGACTGATACTGAGCTGATTGGCAGGAGTGTAAGCTTTCTAATAACTTATGTCCCACCTTCTGAAGTTTTATGGCATTTACAGAAGAAGAAAAATGAAAACATCATGCATCAGATCCATATGTATCCAGTTTTAAGAAACAGAGGAAACACTACTAAGAATACCAAGACTAAGAATACTAAGAATACCAACTGAAACATAAAGTAATTTTTAACCTCCTCTTTCATGGAGCTCAGGGCAGAGTCCTATCTTCTACAGTACTGTACCACAGATATTCTGTCTCTGTATAGGTCTAGACGACCAAATAAAGCAAGTCAGATCTCCATAAAAACTGCAGAAACACACACAAATGTAACCTGCCAGTCATTGGCAAAATCTCATTCAGTTGCCACTGTAAATAAACTCTTTGTACACTAGCTGTAAAAGTAAGTTTTTGGATCAAAAGTATGTTTACCACTAACTTCAACAAACTTAGGTATCTGAAAAATACCTGAATAAAGAAAAACTTCCACAATTTTCATAAAATATCACTGGAAATTATAGTATGATACACTAAAAAGCACAAAACTACAAGAACCAAAATGAAACCACCTGAATTTATGGATACCAGCTGCAAAGGGCACACAAAATCATTTTGCATCATTTCTATTTGTATAAAAACATGGCATAATTTCATCCCACAGGTTTTTAATCTTTTTCTTTTTTGGCCTAAAAAAGTGAATAAGCACTAACCAAAGAAAGTGAAGAAAATTAGTATCTGTAATATAGGCATAATAGTTCGAAAAAATAACTTCCATAAAAGAATCAGTACCATAAGCCAAAGTAAATTTTCCTTCCTAGGTATGCCAACAGCAAGTACAATATTGTCGTTCATAAACATGTATCTTATATTAAGATCAACTTTTTGGTTCCTCCCTCACTCTTAGCACATTCTGTTGCAGAGCTGCAAGTTTAAATTAGTCAAGCAAAAAGCTTCACTTACTTCTTAAGATTGCTCATTTCATGCTACAATGGAAATGATTACATTGTTAACATAAGGAAGACTGCAACTTCATTATCACGTTTAACTATCTCCCTTTCAGTTGCTTAAATGACAGGCAATTTGATTTTTGTAAAAGAACACAACTTCTCTTGAACTAGGCCCAAGCCAAAGAGTTCCTAGAACTCCCCCAAACAAGGTTAACGATGTCAAAGCAGAGCAGCAACACTGACAACCTGTACCCCTTCCCTTTTCAGAGCACCGGTCAGCAGTTCTTGGAAAAAATAAACAAACAAAAAACTAACATAAAAAGCTATTATCTGTGCTTGAAATGAGCATTTTTTTTCTCCCTCCTATCAAACAACATCTAACAAGTTTACATTGCACTGCAGAGTAATTACTCGTTATCACTATTTCAGTCACTATTTTCCCGCTGGGAAAAGAGTCTATTTGTATGAAAGCAGGAAGAGGAGTACCACTTTCTTACTGCTCTTTCTATCCAAGTATTAATAAGAGTGGGACAGGTTTTACTCCCACCTCTCTGCTGAGGCTCCTCCTCGCCAGATAATTGCTGAGCTTAACATTTTCCTCTGTGTCTCTAACGCACTCACATACTGCGTATTTCAGCTCCACAAGGCCTTTGGTTGGTTTGTTTGTTTCTTTCATTAAAGCCAAAATCTCGGTAGGGCATGGGCACTATTTCCTATGATGAGTCCTCTACAGCCACTTTGATATCAAGGCCTGCAAATTAACACTGAGAGAATATTAAATACGAGCAGTTAAAAGCAGAATAAATAAAGAGAATTAAACAACACAGAGTCCCACTAGGGACATTTGTTTCCTCCCTCAACAGGGTACACATTTCTTCTATACACTTTTGTATCCAGCAGTTCAAGATGCCAGGTTTTCTGCATGTCAGTAGACAGAAAATACTACCATTTTATTCTGCTATACTTGATATGTAGGGGAAGATTTAAATATTTGCCCACTAAAAGTAATAATTTTCTCAATACCACCAAACTCTACAGAGGAAGCATTATTTAAAAACTGTCTGGTCTGTTAAACTAATACTTAAATTTTTTAAGTGGTATGAATGAAAGCTCATAGTTTAGTTATGGTTTTCAAGCGCTTGTGAACAGCCATGTTACTGTAACTTTTGTCTAACACTTGTAGTAAATCCATCATTTATCTACAAATTTAAAGAATTTCAGTCATTCAGTACTACGTGATAAACTACATAGCACAATTAAAAGACAGCACCCAGGCAGAACTTCTGCCATGCAGTTCTCCTCTCACTATTCTGTCATCAATCCAACAGCATATTCCAAAACAAGAACTGCCTGAAAATTTCAAACACAGCTTGGAAAACTCTCCACAACACAGTCACATGAAAGTAACTATTTCCAGTAAATGTTCCTGGTCAGTTGTTTCACTTTGCAGCGCCAGGTGTGTGGGGTACCACCCCTCCCTTTGGAGGATCTCAGGCATCCCAGCCTCTACTCACCCACTGCACTGCGCTAACCCTCGGAAGCTGTTGGACTTGCTGTGCACCACATCACTTGTGCAGGCACGAAACTGCTCTCTAGGACGTGAGCAAGAGCCTGAGCCTTTCACCAGCAAAGGCTATCAACAGTCAGAAGCTTTAAGCAGATAAGACAGACCCTCAGAAAACGTTCAAGCAAGAAATTTTTAGAGCAAGGTAGGAAGAACAAAAGAAAGGGGGCTGGGGGAAGCCCTGAACAGTAGATTAGCTAAATAATACATAATTCCCTCAAGACTGCATGACAAGCATATTCAGTTTAGCAACCAGTCAAGCATGTATATAAACCTGTTTTTTTAACATCTCCTAGAGCTCTAATTAAAACACAAAGAGACATTAATGACACGATATGTTATGTTCACCATTCAATTCAATAATCAAGAAACACAGCTCTTTAATCTAATGCTGTAACAGGTGTACTTTGAAGAAGAAAAGCACTCCAAAGTTTTCAAAGTTTAACAAGCTAAGGCAAGCATCCCAGTATTTAATCCAGGAGAAAGTTATAACAAATAGCATCAGCAGTCACGAGCTTATCCTCCCACCTTCTCCTGCTTCTCTGAAGAGGGCGACTAAGCAAGTGCCAGTGGAGCCTCCGCAGTCATGCTCACAGCTCGGGGTCTCTTCCATTCCTTTAAATCCGAATAAAGCCTGCATTATAGCTCTACAAATGCAAGAGCTTTCATTAAGTCCAAGATCACGCATCCGAGACTGCTCTAATCCCCAAATTCTTGGTCTCCTACACACTGAAATAAGATATTAAAATGTTGGAAAAGTTCAGATGTCATCTAGAAAAGGGTAACTTGGAAGCAAATGAATATGAAAGAGTGAACAGCTCAAGGAATCAGGGAGGTGCTCGATAATTACATCGGCATCTTTCCACAGAAGGCAACACCCGGATTGTCACATTACACTTCTGAAACTTATTTGCCAGATACCTTCTTGTAGTCAAAATAAGTTGAAGTATCAATAAAAATAGTATCTACAGACACACTTTTTAGGGTTCCTGAACATCAGATGTGCAGTTGTAGCTAGAAGATAGCATAAAGAAAAGTAATTTTAAAGTGACAGGTGTAATTGATCATTTAACATGAAGAAATATAAAAGAAATCACTGCTCACATTCTTTTTTATTAGCTGCATTAGATTAAAATAAGCTATGTGCTAAAATGCAAAATTTCATGTAGTTATCTCACTTTCCAGAGGTGCCACCAAGCCCTACAGATCTCCAGCATCTCCCACTCCTACCTGACCCAGCCTCCGCCAGCACAAAACCTGCCAGGGCCTTGACATAACATTTTGTACCTCAGCTCTTCAAGATGCAAATAGCATCTGTTGGCTTCCATTACATAAATACGCCTGATAAGAGCTATTATTAACTTGTTAGTTTCCATTTTAAGTAAAGTATGTAAAAATTGTATTTATGTCTCCAATTACATGAAGCCTCAAGCATTATAGGCACTTCAAATCTTCAGAAAAGAGAAACAGCACACAATTTCAGAGGTTTCCCTCTCCATAGAATTGAAAAGCCCCTGAGTTCCCTTAGCTATAGCTCCCACAAAAATTGTGGGAGTGGAGAGATTAAGCAGCACATGCAAATAGCAAGTTTTGGCTCAGTCCATTTCAGTCCATAATGAAAGAAGTCATCGACCAAGACAAAACACTACCACCGCTCTAGACCAAACAGTAAACTTTTGGTTATAAAATGAATTGAGAGAATGATACCTATACTTAACAGAATATTAACTTTTAAATTTCAGTTGAATACAACATTATTTGCTATCAAATTGCCTGGTATTTTCTGAAGAGTGGGCATAACACTGCACCATCAAACCCATTCAAGTAATAGCCCCCCAAACCACACACCAACTTCTAGAGGAGACTTCTAGGGATGAAAGGAGAAAGATAAACCACAGAAACAGATGTTTACATGACATTTCCATCCATGGATGATAAAAGATGCACTACAGAAATGGGTGCACATTCCTTCTCCAGATACATCTCATGTCTTGCCAAGCTAACCAAAAATATGCAGACACCATGCCCCACTCCTCACCCAGTGGAGCACGATGGTCAGAAATTAATTTCGAATATTGAAATAAGCTACCTAAGAAGACCACAGGGAACACTGTAGGAGTGTTTCAAACTCAAGGCAGCTTATACAGGGTTTAACTTGACTTCTCCCCATCAGGTCTAACAAATCCAGCCATTTTCACTAAGGCCTTGGACACTTGACATCACACTAGCCAAGAGTTGAGGGCACCAGTCATGACATCCTCCAGGCCAGCTACAGCAAGCTCTTGGGGAAAATGTTCTACAGTATTCAGCATGAGATAGCTACTACAGTGACCACACACAAGTGTCTCTGCCCATGTGTATATACATATAAAACTATACAGGTAAAAAGACAATACTCAATTATAGATGAGAAGCCTTCGTATAACTTCTTCTCCATAAGCGAATCACCCAGGTCTATGAAAATTACGCGTATTTTAAAAATCAAAACAAAAAGCCCACAGCAATCCCAGGTATCCCAATAAACCCAAACACAAACTTCCCGATTTTCTGCTGCTGAGAGGAAGTCCACAGAACCGCAGAGAAGAAAAGAGCTGGGTTTATTCTACCACTATACTGAGATCTATCTATCCCAGGCTCTTACATTCACAGCGGATTTTTATGGTTTTAATGAGATCCCAAATGAACATGCATCCTTGCCAATAAATGCCACTGCATATGTTCCTACATCAGTTCTCTAGCAAACCTTTGTGGGTATCTGCTACATGTACACAACACAAATAAAACAAAAAAAGACCTACAGTCAGACCCAACTCAGAGGAATTTCTCCCGCTGGGGGAGGGAGGCTTGTTCTGTAAAAGGAACCTAAAAAGAGGAAAGATCAAACGAAGGACAGGTAATAGAAACAGTTCTGCTATTTTGATTACTTTTACTGCATCTAAAGTCCAAGTTTTGCAAAGAAAGCTTTCTTCTCCTCTCTGCAATAAAAACAGGGCATGTCACGTCTAGTCTGAAAAGAGGTCAGAAGTTCAGTTAAAAAAAAAAAAAAACACAAAAACCAACACAAACTTTAGATCCTAAAAGTACTAGCTTGCTTTTACTTTGAAAAGGTACATTCTTAACTAAAGTGACTTCAAATTGCATTTTCTCCCTTTGGTAAGTGCAGGTAAAGGCTTTTCTGATGTCTCCTTAAGGAACTCGGTGGCAAGCTTGAAAGTTATGCAAACGTGCCTTCATCCAGGTCACCCTGTCCGGCCTAAGGCTTTCACATTTTCAAGCTAGCTCTCTAACCATCACTAAGATGTGGTCTCACTGCGTAGAGATCAGCAGGTGTGCTCGAGATGCTCTACAGAACAGCCCACTACAAGCACCAACCCGATGTAAAAAGTTGGCTGCTGATTAAGCATCTTGCAAGCAAGCACCAGGACAAAATACATTTCTCTTAATCTTTCCGTTTTAGTACAAATGCTCTTTTACATTAAAAGAGAGGTATAACAGCTTTCAAGTATCTAGTGTGTAGCAACTGAAGGTTTTCTAATCACCACTGGATGTTGTCTTCAGCATCTCTTTTCTCCTGAACATGAAAAAAACCTCAGGGCTTTGAAGCACAGTGCAAATTTACTGATATTTTAATAAAAATATGCAGCCACTCATTATAACAATTTGCAAACAATAGCTGAACTCCTCAAATAACTACAAATACTTTTTATAAAATAACTCCAGTTAAAAGACAGATAAAAGTGGCATTTATTTGCCTGTTAAGAGGCATTTTAGGGTGCCCTGTAGCAAATTCTCCCATTAATCATCCCATTATTACTTGCAAGTGTTACTTTCTCTACATCCCTGGCCGCTAACCATACCGGTCACGGTACATCCGTAGAACGAAGCCATGCCTTTGCAGAAGGATGAGCAGCATTAAAACACTCTGCAGGGGAGGAATGTTTGATCTGGAGAAGTGAAGTCGGGACCTTCCCGCTCCTCTTCCTACAGGCACAGGGGGCACTGGGGCGCCATCCGCGCCCGCCGCTCAGGAAAAAACTTACCTTGGCGGCGCGGCCGAGCAGGCGGGAGGGCTGCACTAGCGCTTCATTGTCAAACTCAGTTCTAGCAAGTTCCTCGACATACCGGCGGAGCGGTGCTCAGCGGCGGACAAGCGCCCGGCTGTCTGTCTGTCTGCCCGCCCGCCAGCCACGCCCAGCCGCGCTCCGCAGGGCCCCGCC
>VZTE01003427.1:241747-283401 GCA_013397775.1 Eulacestoma nigropectus | reverse complement strand
GGCGGCTCCCGCCCTGCGTGCCGGCTGCTCGGCGCGCCCGCAGCCCGGCCCGCTCCTCCTCCGGCGGCGGCGGCCGCACAAGAGCCCTATTGTATTATTGACACTGCTGGGCTCCAGGCCCCGCCTCTTCCCCTTCCCTCCCTGCCCGCGCCGGGCCTTCCTGCCAGCTGCGCCGGCAGAGCCCCCGCCCGGAGAGCGAGCGGGAAGCGTACGGCGGGGAAGGAAGAAGGGTAGCGTATCTGGTGAAGGTGTGGAGCGCATGTCCTCTGAGGAGCGGCTGAGGGAGCTGGGGTTGTTCATCCTGGAGAAGAGGAGGCTCAGGGGTGGCCTTATCGCTCTCTACAACCACCTGAAAGGAGGGTATAGCCAGGTGGGGGTCGGTCTCTTCTCCCAGGCAACTAGCGACAGGACAAGAGGGCATAGTCTAAAACTATGACGGGAGGTTTAGGTCGGACATGAAGAAGAATTTTTCCACAGAAAGGGCGATTCGATATTGGAATGGGCTGCCCTGGGAGATTGTGGCGTCACCGTCCCTGGAGGTGTTTAAAGGAAAGGCGACGTGGTATTCAGTGCCATGGTCTAGTTGACATGGTGGTGTTTTGTCATTGGTTGGACTCGATGCTCCCTGGAGGTGTTTAAAGGAAAGGCGACGTGGTATTCAGTGCCATGGTCTAGTTGACATGGTGGTGTTTTGTCATTGGTTGGACTCGATGCTCCCAGGGGTCTTTCCAACCTAATCGATTCTGTGAAGGGGCTGGAAGGGAAGGCCACAGTCTCAGCCCTTCCAGTGGGTGTCAGGGGCTGAGGGGAGAGAACCATACCTGAAACCAGGTGAGAGACAGGAGCTGGCTCCTGCTGCTCCTGGGTGTTACTTTTCCCTTTGAGGTGCCAGTTCAGAAGATGAGCCAAGGGGCAATGCCTGGTCTGCATCCCTGAAGCCACTGGCTACTGAGACTCAGCTTTGGACTGGGCAGCTGGTGGCAGAGACAGAGGTGGCCTCTGAGCCAGAGAGAGGCACCTCACCACATCCCTCTTACCTTCCAGCAGCTTCTGAGGGCACAGTGGACCCATCTCAGCCCAGTCCAGCATTAAATTGAGAACATATTGCCTAAGTGGCACAATTTGTAAAATAATGAGCATAAAGTTTACCTTAGGGCAGCTTTTAGCCAGCTATCAGTGTTACTCATTCAGCCCATGACACTGAAACAACACTAAGTAGGAAGCATCAGAATAAAGGTGACAGCGGCAAAAATTCAGCAAACCTCCTCTGCTGTTACGCCCCACACCCACACTCATTTCCCATACTGCTATTACCAAGTATCACTTGCGTCAAACCCTCTAGAAACCCCTTTTGCCTTCCTTACTAGTAGGACTGCTACAAAGAGTCTTAGCTGGAGATCATCCTTTGGCTGCTGCAGCCCCATTTTTCCATGCACACAGTGACTGAAGCATGGAAGGGCTATGGAAACTCGGCAGAGAAAGAAATGGAACCTGGGGACTCAAATCTGGGGTATAGGTCTTCTCTCGAGGCCAGGCACAAAGAAGAAACAGCAAGATTATAATGAGGAGTACAAAGGAGAAAAAGGAAGAGATAAGCAGTAAGCATGGAAAGGATAGTTTGGCATGCCTGAGCTGCATTTCTACAATGTTTCCTGACAGCAGCCGAAAGATGAGGAGAAACAGATCCTAAGAAAGGAGGCACTGTTTCAGCTAAATGTTCCATCTAGCTCAACCTAGCCTCCCACCTGCTCTATGAAGTCATGGGCACCTCGCACTGACTACTTCTTGGCCCAAGTGGGCATCCACAGTAAGATACTTCCCCTGAGTACTCTACAAGCCTCCAAATACTTAATCACATTTCCCAAGCAGTATGTGGAGCGTCTGTTTAGTAACCCTCAACAAATAACTTCTCCAAGTACTTGTCCAAGTCAGCTCTCACTGAATTCATGTAGGCTTCTGACTGTAAATCACTGCTGGCAAGGACTTCCATGCATCTACTACCTGCTGGAAAAAAAAAAAAAAGTCTTTTTTGTTTTGAATAACTGGTTAATATTCCTGAGTGTAGTATGAGGCATAGCTTTCTACAAATGCAGTTAGACCACAACTAAACAACAATGCTGACATGTATGACTTCCTTCACACACCAGCAATCACCTCATTTGCCTTAAGTTCATTTACCTGCCACAAAAGCACTCTGGGCAGCTTCAGAAAACCACAATATCGAGTAAAACACCAAGAATACCCCCCCACTACCAGCGCCACTTCTGGAATCCTCTATATCAAACCAGGTGGACCAGGCAGCAGGGCAGGCAATACTGAATTTTAGACAGGAGATTTGAAGTCCAAAACGAAGGGAATTCAGAGTGATAAAACCAAGTTCATGTACTGTTTTCCAGTCATAAAAGAAATAAAGTCTGGTTGAGTTAAACTAAACAAAAAACAGTTTCAAGTACCAATATCTTCATAAGGATTTCAGAACAATTTCTATTTCTTGTGTATCCATGAAACCTGCTTAGTAGAGTGTATATATATATATATATATACACACATATACATATATAGTGTTTAAAGTATCCATCATTCTGAAGGACAAAAAAGAATGCATATTCCCATCAGTGAAGGAAACATCCCTACAAGAAGTTTCCTGCCAGATTACTTTATATATGAATGACCTCATCAGAAGCAGATGCAGCCCAACCCAGGAAAGGTGTTTAGCAGCTATTTTCATTTCACATGTCTGGAATCACACACACACCTCCCTACACTGGCTGTCACATGTCAGGAGAAGATGATATCCAAGCCTCTAATTCTGTAGTAAATCCACAGCTGTACATGGTGGGCTCATAGCCAAAAGATAACTGACATAGGAAAACCCACATCAGAAAGTCTGTGGGGCTACAAATTTCAATAAATGCTTTACATTCGCTTTGTATTTCTATAGGAACACCAAGCAAGATGAGTAAATAGGAAGCAAATTGTACACTTTTGTTCTTTTTAAAGACATATGCAACACAGTTTCTACATTTGCTCTCGAAAAGATGAACTACAGATGTTCTTATGCACCTAGAGAATATAAGGAATTTACAAAGCCAGATGTTAACATGTTGATAAAATGTAGCACAAACAGGAAGTCTTCCAAAGGGTGGAATGATCTGGAAACTAGAAGAGGTATGATCGGGATAAAATAATGTATGCACATACACCATACCCAAGTTGAACCAAGTCCTAATTCATTCTACAAAAGCTGCCTGTGGTATATTAGGATATTAAGAAAGTTACACTAATGTAGTGGTTAACACTTGAGAAGATGGTCATGCAGAGTTTAACATGGATCTGAGCCACAAAAGAAACACCTCTAACTGAAATACCTACAAGTACTCCAGTGAATTTCAAAAACAGCAATAAAAAGTATTTTTTTATACTGCATCTGCTATCACTGATCAGAGCCAGAGAAGCAAAAGACAGGAATGTCACAGAGGAGTAATCGGGGGAAATAAGCATTGCAAAGGCCTGGTAAGTTAATTCAAACCCATTACCTCCAAGTCTTTGTGGCATTTCCAGCCTGCACATAGAAGCCTCTGTGGCCAGTGATTCTAGTTGACTCTGATAAAAGAAATACACAGATACCAAAGCCTGGTATACCACTTTTCTTTGAAATGTGTAGATGCTGCATAAAAGTCCCTTCATCAGCAGAGCAGATACCACTGATGAAACCTTCATACAACATCCCTGAAACCAGAGCAAGCATTGGCAGTTACTGGCAAGAGATAGAAAAGCTTAACTCTTTTATTTTCCTTTCACAGTGAACAAAATTATTGAACAGTTACCATAAAGCACAAACATGCACCTGCAAATGAGAGCATTAATTATGACTGTGGAGAAACTTCCATTCTTGTGTGGAAAAAAATGCAAAGTAGAACCTCAAATAAGGATGGCTAGCCATCTTTAAACCCTTGTGACTAAAAATGTTTCTGATACTCACTAGTAGAAATAGAAGCAAAGAACACTCAGAGCTTCAAAAGATAGTCTTTAAACACCGAATCCAATCCTTTAGCACTTGTTGGGGCAGCTATCAAAAGATGCCCTCAGGTCATAGAACAGCCCTTCCATTTTATCTCCAGGACCCTATAAAAAAAGGCCCCTGAAGTGTTTTTTTTCATGGAGGGACTTCAGAAATGTGAGGGAAGATCTCCCTCATAAAAAGATCAGCACATTCAGACAAAAAAAAAAAAAAGTACTTTCACAATCATGAACCGTTTACTCTCTTAAGAGCAAAATGTGCCAGCTTCACTTCCCAGGATCTGACAAGTTCAAAGTTTTGTGCTTAGGGAGATCCTTGATTTATCTTTCGCCTTCTAAGACAGTAGCACAGAGTGGAGAGGGCTGCCAGTAGCTTTCAAAACCAATTAGTATTATAGCCCTGTACTTTAAATGCATGGAAGTAAGTATGTAACAAAAAAAGAATCAGAGAATACATCTTATGCTTGTATTAGTGAGGAAATAAAGTTGCCTGAAAGACCTGGAAGGTTAGCGCCTCTCTGGTGATGTATTTGCGGTTTGGGGGAAATCTCACCACAGCAGACAGCATCCATGTAAGTAGGGGAGAGTAGGGCTGCTGCTCGCTTCAGTGCTCAGAAATCACAGCTCTGTGGTCACTCCACCTTTCCATATCCCCCGAAAGGTTTAATTTTTATTTTTATTTTTGAGACACATGAGTTTAATGGCTTAAACAGGAAGAAAAAAAAAAAAAGACAAACCAAAATAAAAAAAAACAAACCCAAGCTTTCCAAGTTTTCTTCCCTGTGACAAAAGGTTCCTAAAAATAAAAGTGTGGATTCTCGGATGACTCTATGAACTGTGACTTCACTACCACAATACTTGTGATTAAATGAGGTTGGAAAAGCAGAGAGATAGATACACTGTCATCTAGACAGAGAGTCCTTTGAGCTCCCAGTACTGCAGAGGTGCTTTGCCTTAAATTTAGCCTCATCATTTGGCTAGAACCTATAATAGCACATTGCTTTCAGCCTTTGCAGTTTGGGAACATCAGACAAACACTCATTTAAACACTGTTCAAGAGCCTTTTAACATCACTGTAATTTCCTATCTATCAACTTTACCTGTTGTTTGAGGGACAAACTTTCTACAGCTATTTTTGCAAAAGGATACAAGTGAAATCCACACGTATTTGAAAGATCTCCTAGACCCTTGCAGCACTGGCAATTTTAAAGCCTTGAGCAATTGGAAAGAGCATGACTTGTACTTGACAGATGCTGGTCACGTTGCTTAATATACATTCTGGGAAAGTACTCTGATACTCTGGCCATGAAATTGTACATATCTGGGGATTATCACTAGATGCATTAAAAAAAAAAAAAGAGGAATGAGCAGTTGCACTTTTTTTTAAATGTACTCAGAAAACTTCAGAGCTTTTTTAAAAGCTTCTCTCACTTCCCCTTCCTTTTCTTCTCTCTTACTAACAAGCAATGATGACTACATGTGCATCAGGAAGACTATGTGACCACAAACATTACCAGCAACAGTCTTATGGCAACAGGGCATTCTGAAGAGATGAAAGCAGTAAAAAGCATTTTTCTATCAAACTGGACACCAAGATATTAATATCTGGACTGTTAATGCTCCATGACTCCCAGGCATTCAGTTAATCCTCCTGCACATCCTGCTTCTACCAGGTTTGATGTTTGCAAAGTTTTGCCATATGTAGATGGTTGTGTTGAGAGACAGAGCTCAGACTAGACAGCTTTAAGAAAAACCTCCAGGCTGGCAATACAACAAATGATTATTTTCAGAAATTGTCCTCAGCAAATTACTATAGCTCATACTGCAAGCTCTGCAATCAGTGCCCAGGGCATGGGGTGAACTCCCAGAGCTAGCTGCCTTCCAACATACACTGCAGCAAAATGCAGTACTACAGCACACAACTTCAGGAAGTGCTACAGCCAGTTGCACCATCCCACTCAAATCCATGGATGCTACAGACGAGACTTACCATCGGCACCAATTCATAGCTTTTGAAACTGTTGGACTAGAATTTACATGTTTTAGATCAGATTTAAGCATGCCTTGGAAGAGCTGTTCCTGCAGACCTCCAAAGACCTATGTCACCCTTGTGGATTCAGAAGGCTTACTCATTAATTCAAAAAAGAAATGGCACAAAGCTCCCAATGAGTCAACAAGGAACTTGATAGCAAAAGACCTAGAGTTTAGGAACTAATCAGGCAGGCAACTGGGCTGTTCCTAGGTATTAAAAGATTAATTTCATTATGTCCTGCATTAAATTTTTAGGAAAACAGCCTGTGAAATCCATGTCTTTTAGAAGATATTATTATCAACACTGATTTAAATTTGTGCAGAATGCTGAATTCTGTATGAATAAAGCCTAAATACTTAAAAGCCAGCATTTAAGTAAGAAAATATTCAGCTACAGAGTCTGTACTCATGCCTAAGTCAGTAAAACTTTTTTCCCCTTATTAGTCAGAATGACTTAAGCATATATTTTGTAATAAAAGGTTAAGGCTGCTTTATGGAATTGAAAAAATCTGTCCAAGTTATGTAAGTGCAGGCTGGTATGTGGATTAAAGTCATGCAAAAAATGCATGTATATTAGATATGACAAAAGAAAGTGGGTGATCTTCTAGCAACTGGGGCACAGAGACTTCTTCATGTTAGTATTTGAGGATGTGACTGGTAAAAATGGTGAAAATATTTAAGGACAGCTTTGCTATGACTTAGACACTACATAAAAAAAGATTATTAGGCAACTTGGATCCAGCTGGGATATCAAGATGGTTTTTAAACCATATAATCATACAATAATAGCTAAAGGTAAACCAAAAGCTTTGATACTTTAAAGCTTCACAATTTTACTCAATATATTCAAAAGACAATTACATTGATACAGTACTTTATGTTCTTTCCAAGCATTTATGCTTAGTGAGAATCACCCTAGACCATCTCTACTTGGAAGAGTCACGTTTCTGACCAGTTTAAAGCCACGTATGGATATTTATTAAATGTTTACCTATTTTCAGGAGGTTTTTACCGGTTTTCAAATATTATATGGATCTGCTTTCTAAACTAACAATTTTATTACTATAACCACCACAATCTCTGATTGAGGAAAAATCCCTGCTGTCAAAAAATCACCTTTTTCAGAGGATGAATGACTAGAGAGTTAATGCTTATTTTTGATTAGCTATGAGTATCTATTTCAAGATATATCCCCGTTAAAAACTGGAAATCAGTTTTTATACCTAATATAATGTAATTATGTTTTTCAATATACTATAATCTTTAAAAGTCTTCAGAACCCAGAGTTTAAATATTTCAAATGTTTATTATGAATCACATTCACAGTGTAATACAAATTATATTAAAAGCTACACAACAAATGTACAAAGAATACATGAAACACATACCATTCTGTAATGCAAAGAATTCCTGACTCTTAAGCTAGAAGTGTTCTTAACACCTGTTAGCAAGAAATGGAAATCAAAAGATAAATAATGGATTGAAAAACTCCTTCATTATTTAGGGATTTTTTATTAAAAACTCTTGATGTTGGTAAATAGACCATCCATGTTAAAGAAAAAAAGCAACACTGCTCTTTCCCAGCATGTAGAAAAGTTATTCCACTGTTTCAAACCTAGATTAATTTTCAATTAATCATCCTGTCCTCCAGCAAAAATAGTCACAAAAGTCCATTTAGCACTTTGTTTCCAGAGCAGGTAGATGATACAAAAAAATAAGCTATAAACATACACATAATCATGTGTCAGCATGTAACTTTGGAAATATTATATGTAAAAGTTTAGAGACCAAGGTAGTCCAGTATATGCACTGCTGATATAAATCACACAATGACAGTTCTAAAGTACATTATACAATTTCAGTGTACTATCCATACCAAAATAATACATTTACTGTACATGTCTAGATTAATTCCTGTACATGTTGACTGATGAGTTGTGCTAGTACTTTGGAGAGCAAGATAAAATTTCTAACTCTTTTTGCAGCCTCACCTCACACTTATTAAAAAAAAAAAAAAATCCTGGCTGGCTAAGCGCAAGTGGTAATTTCTGCTACCAGTTGGATTCTGGTGGTGGCTTGATTTTCTTTCACTTTGTCAAATAAAAACATTTCAGAGAAGTGGCAGTTATCTTACCTTCAGTACACCAGTGGTTTAGTTTATTCAGGAGATATTCTTCCTTATTTTATCTATGCATAACTGTAACAAGAGGTCCTAAGGACATATTCTCTAGTTTAAACTAATGGCAAGCATTTGCCCAGTAGCAACAAAATGACAGTTCAGAACCTCTCTTGGGTATTACAGAATTATGAATTTCAGAAGAACAGATTATTCCATGTGCTAATTCAAAAAAATTAGAGATGTGTTTTTAGCCACCCACTTTGGAGCTCCAGAGCTGTGAAACTGATGAGTCGAGACTCATTTTCAGTTAAGATTTGCAAGATCTTCCCTTTTGACAGATGACCATAATGAGGAAATTGCTTTAGCACCTCAACACAGCCCCAATCCATTCAATGAATTGTAAAGGCTATGCAAACTGGCAAGCCACTGTTTTAATTACGAAATTTGGTTTTGTGTGTCTGCATGCACAATTGGTTCAAGTATTACAGACGGCTTGTAAACCCGGACATAAGCTTTAAGTTCATGTAGAAAAATCAGTAAGGATGCAATATGCAAAAATAAATCAATCATGTATTTAATACCCATATAGATTGGCATTCTAATATGCACTATTTAGCAATAAGCATTATTACTGAACTATTCAAATGCATCTCACAAAGTGCTGGTAGCACTTCTTCAGTCTGTCTTTAGAATTAATACAAAATAAATCCTATGGCAGTGTGTAGCACTTTACAGCACTTTCTATACTGCTTCTGAATGTAAAAGCCTTCTCCTGGGGCCTAGCAAGGAAGAAGGGGTTTTTAATGCCATCAAAGTCCTTGTCTGACTCCTGGCTACTGTATGTCCCTTCTAGCAAACAACAATGTGCCAGAGGTTTATTGCTCCAAGTGCAAAGAAACCTCATGTATATTCCATGTGACCTGGGAATGCCAGAGGCGGCTGTATTGCCAAAGAAGCTGAGCAGACCTTAGAGTAGCTTCAGCAGAGCACTCATGCTCAGGATTCACCTCAAAGCAGAAAAGCCTGGCAAGTGCTCACTTGCTGTTGTGACAACTCTCACCATAAATGGTGCTGCAAACAACTTTATTCAAAAAACGTGCGGAAGCAGAGTAAGCCGAAGTCACAAACCGCTTTTGAAAGCATGCTACAAGGACAATTCATTTCAGATTAAGCTTTCAGAAAATGTCAACAACTAGAGCTTCCCTCCTGGACTCCCAGTGAAGACCAATTTGCATGTGGGAAAGTTTTGAAGGGCTAGTTTCACAAAAATACACTTCCTAGACAATGTATCTGAGTTAAAGATAACAATTACTACTGCATCAAACTTGGATCAGCATTGCACTTTTAAAATATGTATAACCATTAGATGTTGTCAAGAAACATTCAAGTGTCGATGAAGGTTTAGAAATCACTGTAAAAAAGTTAGTAGAAAAGCTCAATTGTTTTTGAAGTTAAACTTAAGTTTCAAACACAATGCACATGGCGAGCTTTGCTGTTTACTCCAGATCAGATAATATAGTATTAAAACCACCAGTGGCTTTATAAAAGGGATACATGAGAAATACAAAACTAAATGACAAAACTACTGCAATATTCAAGCCAAGTGACATCCAAGTGCTGAGACAAACCGTACGTGAGCACCTTCATGCTGAACTTCACATTCCCATCTGCATGTCAGCGAAGTTGTAGAAATTGTCTACATCTTGAGATGCTGATGCTTTGCTTTCCGATACAAAAACCTGTTTTGTTAAACAAGAAAATAGTTATGCATCAGTAAAAGCAGTCTTTGCTTATTTGGAATCAGTAATGGTTATTTTTAGTTTTGCGTTTCAAGAGAGACACAACTCTGTTGGTTCCCACTGCGTGACAGAACAAATCCTAGAATTCTCTCAGCCTTGACGCACCCATCATTTGTTATCGTCACCCCTTCCTAGCACACATGCTAGCTGCATTAACCCTTGTCTTCAGGATCAGGAGTTTAGGGCTTCATTATTCAGGGGTCGCAGCTTCAGTTAGTGTCTATTTAGATGTATTTTGATTGGTAAAGTCAACTCTCTCCAGGAGAGAGGGGGAAAAATAAATACACAAAATCCTTAGACTACTACTTTCCTTTAACAGAAAGAGAGAGTTTGTAAGAAAGACTTCCTTGTGCTATATTACCCTCAAAAAAAACTTTGTTACTTCTCCAGCAGATGACTATTTAAAAAAAAAAAACCTCTAATTACATTTGCATTTTTCAAAATTTATCAATGTATGTGAAAGTCCAAGCTCTAGGACGGTCACCTTTGAAAGCTTTCAGCAGATCAACAACAATTGTTTCAGGCAATACCCAAACAGTTGATGTAACAGAGAGCATTGTGGCTGTTCACCAGTCTCAACTTGCAAGCAATAGCCTCAATCAAAAAATTAAATGAGATTACTTATTACAAGAGGACTGTTTTCCAGAAATTGGGCAGCCTAGTTCCAAGTAAGTCTTTTGAAAGGAACTGAAAGACAGCAAGGAGCTGTATGGATACTACCTCTCAAAGACATTCTAGTCTTCTTTGAACAGCTGCCTGAAAGCAAAGGGTTTGTCACCTTCCTGTTATCAGGAGTGCTCTAAATGTTTCCAGAAACTCTCAAAACCATTGCCATTCAGAGAAAGGGAACAGCAAGGAAAGAGGAGGTGTGGTGTAAGGAAGCTAAAGCAAAACAAGCTGACAGAAGAAAAAAGAGCACTGCCTTTGACAGAAGGCATTCTGCGGTATCCTACACAGCAAAAGTAAACATGGAAAAAAGTTGAAATCCCTTCATATTATCTTTGTCATGGTTTAATAGACAGGACACCACAAAGCTAAGTGACTAAATCCAAGACTTGAAGTGGAACTTTTTTGTACTATATTTATAGAACTTGATTTTGCTATTATATGAAGTAACAATTTTAAGTGGAAATCTTGCGTTCTTCAGTGGATATGGAGATTCAGAACTCTCTTTCCTAGGACAATTTTCTTGTCACTAACAAGTAACATGGGTTTTGAGTACAAAAAACCAAAACAACAACAAAAGGATATTCCGATTTTACTACCCATGAATCTAAAAAGATTGTGTAGTATGTCAACACTATATCTTCACCATGAAATAGCTCAGACATTCTGTAATATTTTCAGTGAATAAAGCAATACACCAGCTTACCTTGGTCCCACTAAAAACTTCATTTATAGTGCTTCGACATTGTTCCACAGCACCATCTCCGTTCAACTCCAAAGCAACCACTGGACCTGGAAAATAGTTTCATCTAAAATCAATACTACTTTTAAGCGTGGCATTGAAACAGTAGATTTCTCAACCCATAGGGAATTGTGAAGCTTGCAAGAAGCATTTTATTTTTTTGCTTGAGCAGCCCCATAACAGTACATAAAAAATTAAAAACACTTAAACGCATTAAAAAAAAGGTACACTGTTATCTGCAATTCCATGCTCATTTTTTCTTTTGCAGAGATTTGGGGAGGATTCCAGCTTTACTTCTCGAAAGGCAGCAATAGCACAAAAATGCTAAGGAGTGTAAGGCATCATGGAAGTGAGTCAGACTGTACTGCTCAAATGGTGAGCCACTTCACAGACATCTGGCGTGAGACTGAGTCATTCAGGCATTTTTGCCTCAGTCCCAAGATAGCGAACTGCCTGATTTTTAGACTTGTTCTCACCCACTATTTGCAGATCTGCTTTCTCTGGTTTCATTCTGAACATGATATTTCTTCCCATATGACTACAATATAGCCCAGAAACTAGACTATCATCTTGTAAGTGCAATGACTTTTGTCCTATCCTTGCAATGAACACCACAAACCTCTCACGTCACCATGAATAAACCTGCATGTTGCTATCAAGTTCGGGAGCGCGTAGTGAGCTTTAGCATATAACAGATAATAAGATGTCAGTACTTCTACAAGAAGAGACAAAACCCAACTGCAGTCATATCAATAGAAAGGCTTTTGAAATACTCTGACAGTACACCAGTTATAAACAAGAATTTTAAATGTTTATCTGCTTTACGTACATCTATACCAATTTGCTTAAATATTTATACAGAAACGCTGAACAGCTCAGTGGTTGAGCAGCATTGGTGACAAGTTTGAAATAGTCTATAAGCATGCGCTTCTTTTGACCACTCCAGGCAGGTCTGCATGTGCCACTGCTCCTGAGCTATGCGGTTGGACCACTAGAGGGGGAGCAGAGACACAAAATACATGTGAAATAACTCATTTCTGATGCCTTCAGGAGTTTTCACTGGTTTAAGGCCTCACTGAGGATTCCAAAATTCATCTCAACGGGTTTTACAGTATGCCCTTGAAACACAAATTTCTCCCTCATTCGTCTTTCTTCTCCAGAACTCTCTAGTGACAGATTTCTATATCAAGAGGAGAAAGAAAACACAAACTCACCTTTTTCCAGCAGTGGAATGAATTCTGATGCACTCTGCTGGAAAACTCTGTGAGCATCCTCTGCCTTCATAACAACTTCTTTAGTCTGTACCAGCTGAAAGCCTTTACTAGTCATCTGTTAACAGAGAAAGAATTCATGTTAAAAATGCTTCCTAGGCAGAGTTCAACTTGAGTATCCAGATTACACTGTAATAGACCCATTTTTCCCATACACATTAAGTCACAGAGCAAAGGGATCCTTTTTGCTCGTTTCAGAGACCATTTGCTTTTTCTACACTTCTGTTTATTTTCATTCCATTCACCCAGATTTTCTCCTCTGCCCTAGTGCACGTAGAGGAATAAATGTGAATATTTTTGTTTTATATATTAGGGCCCGGGGTTATGTGTTTTTCCCCACAGTCCCTCACAAGCAGAAACTAATGGGAGTTAAAGGCATTCAGCATCTGGAAACAAGCAGTCAGTTCTCTTTAGTCTGCAATAGTTCAGTCAAGCATTAGCTCAAACTCTCATCTATCCATTGGTGAAGTTTTCAGTTTTGGAACAATAGTTAACAACGTCTGAAAACACATATACACATCCCACCCCACCCCCTCATTTTTACTCCAAATTTAATATGAAACTAAAAGCATATGGGAAAGGAAAAAATACATTTTTACTTCCAAAACATCCATTAATCTACAGAGCAGTTGGATTTCTACAGAAACTCACTAACTAGTCTTTTAGCATCTTCTTAACTCTAATCTCTAAATAACTACTAACAGAGGAGAACACATCTATTACCCTCTTTTCTGTAGCTATTCCTTTGTCAGAAAAAAAACCAACCCATAAGTATCATTATCTCCCTTCACTCAAGTAACTCAGTTCCATAAAAGTCCAACTGGGCAGTGTGGAGGCAATGAGACACCCTACAGCTTTCTTTCCTTGTAGATAAAAACCCGAGGGAAAGAGCTCCACCAGATGTTTAGTTGATCATACAACACTGTGATCAGCAGCTATTGCAGATACCACTCTCAGATGCTGTAGCCCATGGTTACTGGCTCTGCTCTGTGACATCCTTGGCACTTCAGGATGGTGAAAGCAGCCAGCCACTCCCAGGTTTTAGCCCCAGGAAAGTACAAACTCAGCCAAGCTTGGAAGCTGCTGCCTCACAGGAAAAAAGAAAAAAAAAAAAAGAAAAAAAAAGAAAGAAAAGAAAAAAAAAAAAGACCAATAAAAAAGCTATTTAAGTCATTGAAGACAGCTGACCAACTGTTACACACACTGCCTCTTTCAGAAAAAGAGTTCCAACACTGGATGACACAGGGGATGCATTTTAACACTTTTTTTTTTTTTAGACTCTCTGTTAGTACTGGAAAAACTTTCAGGACAGACTTTTGTTAGCTGACACTTTCAGGGCAATAAGCTAACAAGTTAATCAGCTACATCCCTTTCACAAGCACTGTCAATCACTTACTCTATATTTGACCAAGTTCATCAAATCAACCACACATTTTCTTCAGAGCATCATTTTGCTGTGCCATGATGGAAAAGTACACCAGAACTGTTAGAGGATAGATGTGCCACTCATAGGATGTCAGCTGTAAAGCAACTGACTGATCACATGAGATTCAGTCCTTATCTTGCTTTAAGGTTTTAAACAGTGCAGTTGATCAGCATGGTCAGTAGACAAACAGAGCCTCTACATCCCCGCTTTAGGGAGCATCAGAGGCTGTTCAGAGGAAAGTTTAATTAGGAACTGAAAAACCTGAATGAAGACAAAGGTTGCTTACCTCATCAATTAACTTCCTGGCATTTGCAGTTGTGTAGTCACCAGCAAAAAACACGGCCAAACACGATTCATCGCTGTTTTTCTGTCTCTGCCCTCGAGTGACTGGTATTATGCTCTTTGTAGCATCAGTAGAAATCCTGACGGCTTTCAGCTCCTCAGAGCTGGGCAGAGGAACATAATCTTGGACTACAGCAGTTTCAGGCAAAAGGCCCCAGTTATTTTCTCCAGACACAGGGGTAAAGTCATGGATGTTGCTCCATGTGTTATTGAAGATACTCAGACCAGCATCTTTAAATTGTAAAGCAAGCTCGGGATAATAGTACTGGAAACATCCAAATTTCATACCTGTGGAGGACTCAATAATGGGCTGGGTGGCACAGCACAAGAACACCTCCAGCTTTCTGCAGTCCCGTGTGCGGAACTGTTGGCAGGCAACCACACATTTACAATCTTTGCAGTCACGGAAAAACACGCTGCCTTTTATCGGTCCTAAAAAGATTTGGCAGTTTACACAGTCATCAATAGTGATTGTAGCAGAATGGTCAAATATGTAGATTTTACAGTTCTCACAGTCCTGAATGACAAATTGCTGCCCTGCTACTTTTCCAGGCAGTCGACCCACAGTTTCATCTTTAAGTCCAGAAAACGTGTAATCTTTGGGGTCAATCTGAAGGAGGAAGAAAAAAAAAAAAAAAGAAGGTTAAAGTCTTCAAATACAGAGAATATTATAATGCTAAATGCCAATTGACTTGCACTGATTGAAGTGCCACTGAATTGTATAGGACAAACTGCCACGAGGGGCTTCAGTGAGTGATGAAAGATCAGAAGCAACTCTTTTAGCTAAACTACTGGAATATGCAGTACTGAGGTACAACTAAGAAGTGAAACTACACTTCTGAGATGCTCCAGGGGAAAAAAACAACTCAGTTTGTCCTTTAATAAAGAAAAGGGGCAAGGGAAGCTAGTTTTATCTGTGAACTCTAAACTGTTTCAACAAGGACAATGGTTCTGGGTATTAGAGTAGTAACTGTAATAAACAAATTGTCCAACATACTTACAGATTCATAAACCTGGAGATACACAGTATTTCCTTTTCGAGTAGCCTTCTTGGTCATATTTTACCACACCTCAACATATTGCAAGGAAACCTTGTTGCTGTCAAGCAGTATCTTCTCTATTATGTTTGCAAACTACAGAGAGCTCATTAATCTGTGCCACAGCATTATCTTGTGCTAACAATGACAAGATTTTTGTGCTAACAAAACATATGAGATTGTTTTAGCTGTGTCCAAGAAACAAAAACTGGAAGTAATGGTACAGGGGGTATATTTGCAGATCACCACACTCCAGCATCCCTCTCACTGGCACAGAACGCTTGAGAGAGGCTGTGGCTTTCCCTGGGACTCTCCTTTAGGGAGCAGCAACTCATGAGCCACCCAGCACCTAGGATGGATGCAATACAGGTGGAAAGCATGAATAATACAGCTGTCCAAAAACAAAAAGAATCTGAGCTGGCTTATTTCTAGATCTAAGCCAAGTCTCAAGCCAACTGCAATTCCTGGAGCAAATTCTAGTCTGCCCTCTTGTGAAAGCTCATTAAAATAGCACTTAGAAGTGTACAAGTACCTGAAAAAGCCTAACACAAGACCACTTCACAAACCTGTTATTTGACTATCAGCCTGAGGCTCCTAAAATTTGCTGTACCATAATCAGTTTCGATGTAGCCCAATTTCTAAGAAACGTCTCTACCTAGCATGTCAAACATTGACATGATATTTAGAGACCAGCAAAAGGCATAAACTAGAATGGGCTAGCACCAGATATTCACTAAACCAGCCTTGGTAGCTTTTGACTGGAACAGCCCAAGGAAGCTAAAAATCTCTACCAACTGATAAAATGTATTTCGTTCTATGCAACATATGTGACCTTCAGACAGGAAAGGGGCTTTGCAGCTGATGAATCTTCCAAATAACATGCAAATTGAGACAATGAAGACTGCTTCCTAGAATTCTCTCCTCAATCATATTTAATACCACTAGTATACATCCAGGAAAGTTAGTTGGAAGTGTTACAAATAACATTGGGAGACTCAAAAGATAAGTGACACCGCATGGAGACTCAGTCACACAGCAGGCTTTGGATTCAAACTCTCCAAGGTCTTTAGTCTCAAGTAGTGTTACATATTTGATCCATATACAAGTTATTTACACTCATATTCCCTCTCACGTGAGAATATAAGTATTAAAATTGCTTTTGGACATATTCTTCCCAGGCATCTTCTAGAACATTTATGTACGTTTGTGTATATTTGTATGTTGGGTATTGTTTTTTTTTAAATAACCATGGGAGAGAGACTTCCTGCCTTCAAAAGAGGCAGAGAGGAACAGTTATTTCTCTTAGGAATGAGAAGTTCAGGGTTTCTAGAACTTAGAGCTTTTTTTGAAAATTGGAACCTAAGCACGTCCTTCTGAATTGCTCTGCTCTACAAAGCCTCTGAAGCAGCACTAGCTCATCCTACACAGCAGCCTTTGCAGGGATGTGTGAAACTTCACTTTGCAATTTTATTTAGGCCTAGGTGAAAAACACTGGTTAGTCAGCAAACTCACAGCTTATAGACAGTTTCAAATGAGAGTTTTTGAGTAAGAACAGCAGTCAAGTTAAAGATAAAAATTCACCTTATCAGATTCAAGAGCTCCTCCTCATTTCCCTATTTTCCAGAACTAAGAGTTCTGCCCTGACACAGCTTTTATTTCTCAGTTTGTTGACCATGCTAGGGAGTTTGCCCATTTCCTTTTATTTTGCTTTATAGTTATCCTTTTAAAGACCAAGAGTATTTCTTGATTAACACTGCAGTAGACTGGAGGGACTGCATGAAATAGATTTGATACTTTCTCTCCCCACTGGGTTATTGCCCCTGAGAGCAGAGGTAACCTAAGAGACTATAGCAGATATAAATATTTCACTTCTTCTGGGTAAAAGAAACATGCCAGGGAAACAGGTGTGAAGGCAGAACCATGATTTTGAGGATGCATCCAACAGCTTCTCATATGCTCATAGGATTATAGAATAGCTTAAATTGGAAAAGATCTCTAAGTCCATCAAGTGCAACCATTAACCTAATATTGCCAAGTCCACCACTAAACCATGTCCCCAACTGCCACATCTCCACATCTTTTAAACACTTCCAGGGATGGTGACTCTATCAATTCCCTGGGATGCCTGTTTCAACTCTTTCCATGAAGAAATTTTTCCTAATGTCCAATCTAAGCCTCCCCTGGAGCAACTTGAGGCCTTTTTGTCTTGTCCTGTCACTGGGTACTTGGGAGAAGCCAACCCTGACCTCCTACAGCCTCCTTTCAGGTGGTTGTAGAGAGCAATAAGGTCTCCCCTGAGCCTCCTTTTCTTCCAACTAAACAGCCCCAGCTCCCTCAGATGCTTCTCATCAGACTTGTGCTCCAGACCCTTCACCAGCTCTGTTGCCCTTCTCTGGACACACTGCAGCACTTCAGTGTCTTTCTTGAAGTGAGGAATCCAGAACTGAACACTGGATTTGAGATGCAACCTCACCAGGGCCAAGTACAGGTCATGGCCCTAGTCCTGCTGGCCACACTATTTTTGATACAAGCCAGGATGCCATCGGCCTTCTTGGTTTGTGTTCGCCATCTCTGAAATTTTCAGGTATCATCAAGAGGTTAATATTGAATCACTCTAACCACCTTCCTTCCCCTGACAGTCAACACCTACTGCTTCTGTCTTGGCAACACAGCAAAAAAAAAAGCAGGCTAGGAAAGCTAAAAGAAACAGAAGAAAATAACATCTGCAGTCTCGTACAACCATAACCAGGGCTATGTACATTTCTCTGCCCATTCGTCTGGGGCTCCATTGGCTATAGAATGTTAAGCATGTGGCAGGTCAGCAAAACTCAATTATTTGATAACTCACCTATTTGTCCTTTGCATTTGGATAAAGTTTCAAAAACCTTCGTCCAAATTCACCCATCTCACTCAAAGAGACACTTTACTCTCCAGCCCTTAACAGATTTTTTAAATGTCTTTTTTTTTCCCTGGGCTGATATAAGTTCAAAAGGCGACAGTATTCATAGAAGTAACTTCTAATATTTTCAGCTGAATTTAAAGAGTTCTTAGAACAGATAAGAGTCATACATTAATAGATATCGGCACAGCTCAGGAGCTGAAACCTTCTAACAGAGGTGGCTATGCACAGGCTCAGTAATTACTCCACAGAATGACCTAAAATAACCAGATGTGATGATGAAAAAGTTAGCCCTGCTTACAGGGCTAATACTCTTCCTTCTCAAAACAGGCACAGAAGTCTAATCCTTGGTTATCAGCAATTACAATGGTGAGAAGTCTGCTACAAGGGGCTAGAGGACAAATTGTAAGGAGCAAGGATTTTAAAGCACAAAAAGGAGAGAAGTGAGGGCAAACGAGTTTGTCATGGCTGCTTACAACTCTAGGACATCCTGTTACAAGTGCAAGGTGCGTTAAGCAGCTTTTCTTCCTGCAAACACTTGTCTTGCAAGAAGGTCAGAGGCTATGTGAAAGCTGCACGTGACGTACATCTCTTCAGCCACCATTATCCAGTTTACTGGCACCAAAACTGCGCAGCTCCTGTTTGGAAGAAGACTTAGAAGTACTAGACCTTCACAGTTGTTAGTGGTAACTGTGCCTAGAATCACAAAGGATCCCAACATCTTGAACTCTTTCTGGCATGAGTTCATATCTTAGCAAGACTTTTTCACAGGGTCCATCAGGGAAGGAGTTTCAGTCAACAGTGAGACACCCCCACAAATATGAGAAGGTACTGCTGTTCTTAACGGGGTACAGTTCTCCCCTAGTAACTCGTGTCTAGGCGGCTGAGCAAACAGTTTGTAAAGTATTTCTAAACCACTTACACTAAGGTCTTCTCTTTTAAATAAAATTGTCAAAAAATCATCTCCTATCTCTCTAAGTCACTACAGATGGCAGTTCAGATATGACCTTATATACAGCTGATGACATAGAAAAGTTGGCTGCTGACCCAGTGACATTAAAAGCTGCACCTATAGGGTAGGCACACCAACTTAAGAAGCTTTAAGCACTATTTTTGTCAGCAGGGGAATTAACATAAGGGAAACACGAAAGAAAAGTGCATTCCCAGGCCTAGACACTTCTGCATATTCATACTTGCTTGGGTTTGGTGCCCTTAAGTAACGAGTTGCAACATCCTCTGGAGACTGCTTGTTGAAGTTACTCACCCACTGGCAGATTTCAAGATTCTTGCACGACAAGAAAAGGTGGAAAGAGCAGTGCAGGTTCCTGTCACTAGCAAACAGTTTTTCATTTTGGAGCATCTCCTGCACACCCTGACTTTAAAAGTGGCCAATACAACAGAGTCTGAATGCTCATTTCATTCTATTCTTGGTAATTTTCACACTTTTCCATAATGCCTGTAACAGCATAAAACCGTCATTCACGTACAGCAAACCACTGCCAAATACTGCATGCAGAAAAAGTGAAAGAAGAAAGGAAGCTACTACAGGCCTGTATTTGATCTAACTGTCAGTACTGCTTAATATGAACCTTCTGACTCTCAGTTGATCTGACCACATTTAGAGAAATACAGCAGTAGTTCTTCTGGTGCACTGGGAAGCATAACGGAGATACCTTGGATTTAAGGACAAAATATTTCATTGCTTAGAGGAAAAAAAGTTATTTTATTAATATTCCAAAATAAAATACAAAGTGGCTACCTAAACAAGTTCTAGACAGTTCAAGATACCCAAGTCAGCTCAGACCATTCATGAAGAATTCTCAAATGTAAGGTAACTAACAAAACAAACAAACTAACAAATTGCCTAGATTTAGGCAAAAACCTCTTGAGGTTTTTCTCATTGTTTAAATACAGCTACACAGCACAATAACAATGATAGCTGCATGTTTCCTATCAACTAAACCAGTTAAGTTGCAAGTCAGTTGACATAAAACAAAACTTTACTTGTTCCTTCTAAAACTGAAAAAAAAACATCTGGGAAGGAAAGTTCCTCTAAGCTCTAAATGCCACTGTGATCATAATTAATCTAATCCTACTTCTTTGAACAGGAGAAAACAGCAAAGAAGATGATGCAGCTATTTGTGTTTCTTCTCCTGTGGAGAAGGTCATGAGTGTATCTGCCATCACAAGACACTAACCCCCAGTTCCTGTCTGTACATACCCATATTCAGTTACTGCTGTTAGTCATACAGTGGGAAAGGAAAACAACCCAGGTGGAAAGCTAGCTGAAGAAGGCTGAGAAGGGCTGAGCACTACCAAGTTCCTCTCCCACACTTGGTCAGAAGGAGACTCTCGTGACAATCCAAAGACACCAGGAGACATAATAAGTCCTCAGGATTCAATGCAGTAATAACAGACTCTGGAATAAACTGTGCACTACTTATACTCGTGGACTCAGAATCTCAGAGCAGCAAGAATACTCATCCTTTTCCCTTCTGTTTTCAAGATAAACTGATTCTTTGGTTCTTCTACTGCACCATAAGTAATCTTCACACAGTTCTCTGAATCCAAGGCTCAGTAAGCATTAGAGACTCCAGCAGATTTACAATGCAATCTAAATTTGATTAAATTTTGCATACCTTAAAACTTTTATCCTCACTTAATAAAGTCACACAGAAATCTGAAAAGGCCCCTCAAATTCATATACTTTCCTTAATTTCAATTCAACTATCAGCATCTTATAATATTTTCTATTTAGAGTTTTCTACCACATGGTCCATTTTTGGGACTATTATACAAGAGTTACATGGTCACTGGAATATCATCGTATTACTCTTTGTCTAGGGCTACATTAGCAGACAGTATCCATACTAATCATCTTTCACCATGAGAACATGATTAAAATAGGCTCAACTAGCAACGATGTCCTTCAGAAGCAGAAGAAATAGTTTTGTTGGAGGAACCCCTCAGGTTCAGTCACTCCTCTACACATCCCTAATCACACAAACATGCACACAAGTGTGCCTACATTTTTCTGCCATGTCAGGATGGCATTAGTTTAAAGGAAGACAGCTGGAGTGTCTGATCAGCAAGACAGCCTCACCTGTAAGAACATACACAGCACAGTTTACAAAAACTACAGACAATTGCCAAACCTGCTTGCAAAACTGCACTGTATAACCACAACTGTACTGCTGCGTAGGAAAGCCTAAAATGTCCAGCCCAAATGGTGGAAATAAACATCAAAAGACCACTTAGCACATCTGTTGACAGAGTTGAGGTTTTCAGGGTTTAGAATACAATTCAATGCACTTAATAAACAAAAAGGAGTCTTGATGCCACAAGTTTTCCAACTAACTTCCATTTAACTTTGTGTACAAACAAAAACTGTGAAATAAGTAAGTATATGTGAAGCATCAGAAATGAGAAAGCAATAGATAACAGGACAACATTTAAAGATACTCCATTAACACTGACATGATATCACTTAATACAAACTCGGATTGACAAGTTTAGTGCACCAAGTGCTCAGTACTCCTTCACCTAAGATAAGGTGACCCCAGTGCTTTCCTGGTTTAACATATTAATCTTACACCCAAAAAGCCCAATGAAAAATAAGACTGCAAAAAGCAAGAGAAATGGACTTTAAATAGCCATTTTTAGGCTGTACAGTACAAAATCAAGCAGCTAATTTGATGGCTTACACAGTTCACTAGCACAGCCCAAATTCACTGATTCTTCTGATTTCTAAGAGTCTGATATAGAAAAGGAGGAAGTTTTACAGGCAATATATGACAGCGGTTTTTTTTACTCTACAGAGATAGAATGTTGGTGCTGTAACAGTTTCATATGTTAGCTTAAGCCTACTTCCAGCAAGTTAACAACAATGATCTCCTTAGCAACAAGGCTGGCTATTCTCTGAATCAAGTCTTTCTATAGCCTGACTTTCCTTCTTTTCGTTTTCAAAGTTAGCTGTATATAAGTAGATGGGGTAAAATATACCTGTTGAGCTTTACCTGGTGAATTTGCTCTAAAATTAAAAAATATTATTCCAAAGGTTGATTTAGTAATTTACTTTTAGACAGACTAAGTTTTGTTCTGCTGCTCTAAAATACGGCTTCAGTACAGCCCCTCCTCCTGTGAGAATAGTCTCCATACAAGTGACAGGCTGCTATCCTTCCCTTCTCTGTCTGCTCTGTAAATATCCACTATCCAGTCAAAGCAACAAGCCCAACACAGATTGCTCATCTTTATCCTCAAGGAATCGATTCCTCCAGGCCACGCGCACACTCTCTAGCTCATCTCCATCTAAGCTCGTCTTAATCTACTTGGAAGACTTAAGGGACACCCTAGAGCACCTGGCCAAGTTTAAAAAACAAGCAAGCTAAACATTCAAATAAGTTCACACATTTTCTTCTCCATACTTGTAAAATATGGCCTAAAGGTTTGAGGATTTTGTTTGTTGAAACCACATCAATTAAGTTTATCGCCTGCCCCAGTTTCTGCTTCCCCCACCCGAAGGCAGCTGAAGAGGAGAGGAAGGGAGGCCTAGCAGGGCTATAATGTCATGATATATTTAAGAAGTGAAACTTGAAATGAGGCTAGGAAGAAATACATTTAATTCAGCGTTTAAATGCTTTCCTACTTGAGTCTTCATGACTGCCTCCAGGAGCTCTGGAAACAGCATGGGGAAGGATTTGTCTTCATATGTCGTTTTAGGGGCTGATAAGCTAGTTCTACTTCCTCTAGCTTTAAGAAAACAAAACAAACAAACAAACCAACAGCGCAAACACTCAAGCAGGAAGAATCAATGCAGTCAGGACACACGGCACGAGTTTTATACTTCCGCCGCAGTGCCAGGTGCGGGGACTCGCCCGGGCACAAGCAGCTCCCCAGCCTTTAATCCCGGTTTGCTCGGGTGAAGCACGCACCCAGGGAACTCCGCACTGCATCAGGAATCCCGACGGCAGGCAGACACCCGTGAGGACTGTCACAGCCAAGCTGCGTGCCCACAGCGCGCTGTCCCACCGGGAGGCAGCGCCAGCCCCCTCCGGAGCAGCCCCGCACCGGGGACCGATGCTCGCACCGCCGGCAGCGGCGGCATCCAGCGCGCCGCCCTCTCCGCTTGCACAATTGGAGACTGCCTGGTAAAATCCTTAGGCTAAACACTTTTTAATTGTTCAGATAAACGCACTGAACTGCGCGGACCGAGCCGTAACAGCGGGACCGGAGAAGGCGTGTTCCCTGCCGGAGCACACACCCCGCCGCAAACCCCGGGCGGCAGGAGAGGGCGAGGCGGTGCTCACCGAGAGAGGCGATATCCCCCAGCCCCAGCCCCAGCCCATCCCCAGCCCGCGGCCGGCGGCAGCAGCCGGGGCGGTACCTTGGCTCGCAGGTCCCAGCTGTACTGCGGCGCCTTCTGCTCGCCGGACGCCCCGTCCTGCCCGGCTCCCGCTTGCTGCTGCTGCTGCTGCTGGCCGCCCAGGGCTGGCTTCCTGCGGCGGGAGAAGAAACACCCCATGGCGCTGCTGCTACTACTATTATTGCTGCTGCCGCCGCCGCCCGGCGGGGAGAGGCTGGGAGCGGGGAAGGACTCGCCAGCGCCGCGCCGCCCCACCCCGCCGGCTTCCGGTTTTCCCCCGTCTCCCGTAGCGACCGCGACATTTCCCCCCGCCTTCCCCTTCCCCGCCCCGTCCCGCTCCAACCATCGCCGCCGGCCCGCGGAGGCGCCTGGACGGGGCGGTGCCTGACAGCGGGCGGGGCGGCGCCGGCGGCAGCGCACCCGCGGGGCCGAGGGGGCCGGGGGCAAGCGGGAAAGTGCGGTTCGTCAGTGATCGCCATCGCTCCCTCGCCCCGGCCAGGGTTCCCCCACGGCCGTCCCGCGGGAGCGGCTCGGAGGAGGTGGCGACTGCTCCTGAACCCGGCGCTCTACCGGAGTGAAACCTCTGTCCCGCCTGGAGCTGTGTGCGGCTTCAGCTGTGGGAGTCGGAGGCAAAACGTCCGGTGCGGCGTGTAAATACAAACCGACTAATCCTGCATCACGTCATTTTCTTATGGATAAAGCGGCGCGGTCCCCTCGGGACGCGTGACACCGCCGTGCTCGCCCCTCTGAAAGGGCTGCCCCAGGAGACCCGGCTTCTTGAGAGTGGTTCGGAGCAGCAGAAGCAGCAAGCGGCGGCTTGAGAACCCTCAGCGTTCTGCTGCGTTGTGCCTCCCTTTGCAAATAGTCGGGCTTCCTCTGTTGGGTTGTGGTTTGTGAGTTTGTTGTTTGGCTTGGTTTTTTTGGCTGTTTTTTTTGTTTGGTTTTTTTTTTTTTTTCCCCCAGAGAAAAAGCCCACACATTTTTTATCAGACTGTCTGACCAGTCAAAGACATTTTTCCTAAGATTTTACAGATTTGATTCCTGTGGTTAAGGCAAAAGACTTCAAAATTGTCTCTGATGCTTTGTTCAGTTCCTTCAGAAGATATCCACCTGTTCTGTTGTGGGGTCCCTCATGGGCCGCACTGTGGATATTTGCACCTCTGTGGTCCTTTTCATAGGCTGCAGGGAAATCCTTGCTCCAGCACCTGCAGCACCTCCATCCCCTCCTTCTTTTTTGACCTTGCTGTTCACGATGGTATTCCCCACATTTTTCTTCTCACTCTTCTCTCTCTCGTTGGTACGTAGTGGTTTTGCCCTTCCTCAAATATGTTTTCCCGGAGGTAACACTGGTGTTACCAGCGAGGCTCAGCCATTCCCCACGGTGGGGCTGTTGGAGCTGTCTGGAAGAGGCTGTGTCCGGCAAGGGACAGCCCTGTTTCCTCACAGAGACCACCCCTGCTGCCAACCCTTGGCCGCCTACACCCAGTCCATACCCACTAACAAAACTTCAGAGACATTTTGTGTTAAAGGACATTCCTGCTGTAGGAATAGAAGAGATGAGAAGCCAGGAAATGTGGCAGAGCAGTGCTCTGCCAGCTGAGCAGGCTGAAAGGCTAGTCCGGCTCAGGGCCCCGAGGACAGCAGAAAGGAGGAAGTGAAACCAGTTGCTCAGAAATAGTTGCTAAGGAGGAGGGGTGACTGACACCCTTTTTGGCATCAGCTGTACTGCGAAACCGTATGCCTGGGCAGTAGTGAAGCCTGCTCTGAGCTTTTGAAGCTACAGTACAAGTCGATAGCTACCCTCAATACCACCAAGCAGAATTTTACATCTCAGTTGAAAAGTGGATTTGCTCTATGAGCCATTTTTCTGGGTTTCTTGGGCACTGGCTTACTGATCTTCATTGAATCCTATGTGCCGCAGCTCTTTCTACAGTGTGTCCAGCTAGGACAGTTTGAGACAGCTTGCAGATTCAGGAGTCTGATACACCCTCACCTCTTCTAGCTCACCCTCTGTAAGTCTAACAGTCCTCCCAAACCCCTGTGTATTTCATATTAGAAAATATTTAATATTTTCGGATTAGCGAAGTTCTGCAGTCTTTTGGCAACCAGGCTCTTCTTTCTGTTCATTTAAAAAAAAAAAAAATCAATAGAAGGAATAAAAAGCAACATTTGATACATTTTTGTTAAAAGCTAAAATACCATTTAGTAAATCTAAAACTAACAAAACCTAAAACTATGTTACCATAACATTTTTATCTCACATCAATTATTGGATTACCTGTTGTAACAGAAAACTTAATAGTCTGTGTGTGTAAAGAGGCTTCTTTCCTTGCTGAGATGCACTCAGGTCTATAATGGAAATACCTCGCCACTGCTGTAGTAATGCTTCACAAAGGTATTTAAATGCAAGAAAAATAAAGTTACTTTTACATTACTAATGAGAAGATGCAAGGCAAATGCAAGTTTCTGAGTTGCAATTTTCTCATGTTGCCATGACCAATATACTTGTCCTGCAAAATTACCAGTCCCATAAAAATACAGGATTTTTGTATAGCTACAGCTGATCAGGAGAGGCCGTAGGTTTTATTTCTCTGGCATAACACAACCTCTCAAGCTCTAGGGTGTTTTCTGACACCAAATCCCCAGAGTACTTATTCCTGAGCAAATTAATATGACTTGTGATTTATGAGCACATAACTTATTAAGAAATTGCTAATGCGTAGTTCAATTCTTCATTCTCTATTCATCTGCCAGCCAGACCCAATCCTCTTGGCTTTGAAATTTGATACAATCATAGCCTGAAGTGTAGTAATACAAGATTGCAATAGTATCATAGTCACTACCAATCATGACTACGCCTACCTTAATTTCAACAAACTGCTGTAATTAGTGATTTCCCTCATGGGGATGTCATGAAATATATCTAATTTCAGTCTAATACAAAGTTTTGTGATCTCCAGAAGTGGTAGCTAGGTAACTGAAAAGTAAAACATTTTCTTTGTAAAGGTTATATTTTAAAGTATTTGGTGAAAGAGACTTGCTGTATCGATACCTTCTGGGCACATGCAGCTCACAAGGATCCTTTCAGATCTCTGCTATCCTTCCCAGGGGGCCAGTGATGCTGTGCTCAGGCAGATGGGCAAAGCGTGTGCGTGGGCTGTGTCTCTATATGGGCTGCTTACTCTCACATTGCTTGGTAGTGCTTGCATGCCCACAGATAAGATCCCAACTCCTTTTCCTCCTTTTGTTTGACACTCTTCTGCATTGCCCCAAAAGCACAGAGAGGGAGTTCTCAGTAAACATCAGGACCTGGAAACCTGCCCAGATCTTGAGCAGGTATCGTAAGGAAGGAAGAGCTCACTGTGTGAACATCTGCACTTTTCCTATCATGGGTTAGAATCTCTTTGTGTTGATGGTGTTGGAAGCTTGACAAAATGCACAAAGCCAAACTTTCATGGCCTTCTTCTTAATGAGATTCATTGTATTCTCTGTGTGTCTCTTAAATCTCTTGTAATCATACCTTTGTGACAAAATTGAAGTGTGTCTTGTTTAAAGCAGGTTTTTAATCCTGTTGGTTATAGGGAAGACCTTGAAAATATCGTTTCTAAGACATGAAAATAAAGAAAACAAAATAACTTAAATACTATTACTTTCTAAAAGCTCATTTCATGTTTTCTATCAGCAAAGAATATAAATCCTGTGTTTGGGATCCTAGTGACTTATCTAAAATCGGTATAAAGCTTTGAAATAATTTCTAGTTAAGATCAGATTAACCTATACTCATACAAAATTGTGAATTATGGATGAGACAAATCCTTCCATAGTATTCAATTCCTTACATAGTATTCAACAGAAAGGAAGGGAAGGATACTTTATTGCTGGATTCTCTCTCTGAGGCTATGTTCTGATACACGTTTAAGACAGAACTGTCACAGAAACTGTCACATCCCTTGCCTTCAGCAGCTTATTTAAATCCCCAACCACCTATGCAGTGGGACAGCACAAATGTTTGCACAGATTTGGTAAACCGTGTTGGGAAACAGATGAATGTGTAAAACAACCATTTCAATCAGACATCTGTGCATTTCAGTCTCATACACTTTTTTTCTTTTTTCTTTTTTTTTCTTTTCAGAAGCAGATGATGAATATACAGACTGGGATTTTCACACAGAGTCATCACGTACTGTGAGATCATATTGGCCTTTTTTGGTCTCTTTAGCAGATTCTCTACTGCTGGAAATTCTTGCCAGACTGAACACCAAGAGAAGCTAGCCTGCAACTTGAGATCAGATAGAACAAATAATATGGCCAATTTTGTGACAAGATGTACTAGAATCTATTTTGCATTGCTAATGGTGATTTTGGACTAATGTCCTCCCCATTTTCAAGCAATATATGGCTTTTCAGCATCTCCTTGCATAAAGAAATTAGCCCTGGTCACCAGTAACTTTGCTGAATCACAGCACTGCTGGTCAACAAGGAAATACACTTTTTTTGTAGCTTTTTGGGTAGCTGTCCCTAGCATATAATCTGTGATACACAGCTTTAATGCTGGGGTTCTTTAAGTGTGAACAATGGATAGGTGTGCCCGTTTCCCAGGTTACTGTGAACTCACCTGATAGGACAAGGAAAAGCACAAACATCTGAACTGAATAGTTCATGTTTGCTAAGTTATTTGCTCAAAAATTACCTTTCACATACTTCCAACAAACATTACCTTCCCTGTAAGAGATTACACCTTGCCTCCAGATCTTTTCCTGTTGCTGGTGTTTGGGATGAAAGTGAGCAGTGTTCTATGCAGTACATGAGGCGCAGACAGCACAGTATTTAAAATCATTCTTTAAAGGCACTACATAGAACTACAGGTCATTTTAGAAGTATTTTTTACTGAAGATCCAAACAGTCAATAACATTTAAAAGGCATAAATTAAATATTGTTGGCTGAAGGAATGAAAGACTATATCCTAATATTAGCATAAAGGAGCATGAGGCATGATACAAACCCCACACTAATTCTGAACTTTGCCTCAAGCTGTTTCTGAGACAGAAATTCTGCAGCTGGAAAGGTCACAATTGGCTTAAGGGCTGCTTATGTAGTGAGTGCACTTAGTCAAACAGAGCACATTTAAGTTTTCAGCTATAAAGCGTATTCTTATGCAACACTTACAGGTTGATAGATCTCACACAAGAGTCTATATCCGAAATCCCGTTTTGTGATATGAAGAGAGCTGCCATAACCACGGTATTGCCCAACATTCAGGTTGCCAGAAAGCCTTGTGTTCCATCTGGGCCTCAAGCTGAAGCAGACAGAGCCTGCAGTTTAGTGTCAAATGAAAATGCAATGTAGTGACATTAAAGTTTATGAAGTGTACCTCTTTAGTTCATATTTAATAGGGCAGTAATTCAGATAACAAGCTGCAGTGCTGACTCAGCAAGACGTATGCACATGCTAAAATCTGCAGATTTCAGTGGGATTAGAGGGAGTGCAAAGAGTTAGGCATATAGTTAAAACTAACATGAGTTTTAACAGCTTGCTGCATCATAGCCCAGGAGCCCTTAACTTTTTCCCAAGCTTAGAGTTCTTTTTTCTGTGGTAAAAGTGAGAGGTGCTCCAATTCCCCGTGTATCTGAGTTAAAATTGACAAGATCATCTGCCAGCAACTGTCTCCGGTTACATCTATTTATCCTTTATCCGTCTCTAGCATGGTCTCTATGCTAGGTCTCTAGCATCTAACATTGGGGTGCTCAGTGGAGCGTTGTTGCAAAGGTAAGCTCATAGAAAGCTTCCCTCTGCCACAGTCCTAATGTGGAGAAGTCAAGAAAACACTTGGTAAAGTGGCTTGCTCTTATCACTTGGTGTTTTAGAGCATTTTTGACTGTGCATTCTATTTCTTTGGGGTTTTTTTTCTTGCTTAGTGTCTGACATAATACCACCCCTCTTTCACTGTTGGTTTCAGCTGCTGCTGTGGCACAGAAAAAGGATTGCTGAGACCTGGAACAGAGACTGTCCTCCTAATTCTGGTGCAGCAGACCATGACAAATGGGTAATTGGAGATGGCAACATGTTAATTTGCTATTGCACAATTCATCATAATTTGCCTATCTGAAGTTTCGTTTTACATTGTTGCACAGTTTATTGATGTTCTTCCAATCTGAAGCTCTTAACATTAATTTTGTGGGATGGCTTTATCTGTGGTGCCAAACTGCCATGCATTGTTCTTGTGAGTGTGAACAGTGGCTGCCTGATGTCCCAGTGAGACTGGCAAAAAGTGAGAAAAGTGGGATCCTCAACAAAAATGTAGACGACATCACTGATCTGGACCTTGGAACCCTGCCAAAATATACTGAAGGGCTGCAGGAAGGCAGTACTCTGCCTACATTAACTTTAGGGAATTACACAGGAATCTACAAGCCTGAACAACTCTCACACAGGTCAAAATTTTATAAAATTTCATCAGCATAGTAATGAGCCAATGAATCAGATCTAAACTGCACATTTAAATATTCAGTGTTAACTGTAAGAAAATCCTGCTGTTAGAGTAAACAAACAAAGGATTCTATTTGTTTTGCCTTTTCTTCTCTTTCTGTCTTTCAGCAGAATGTGCAATAAACATTCTAGACTGTTTTTGGAAATAGTGCTATGTCACTGTAAGACTCTGAGGAATAAATTAGTTAAACTATTATTAATAATACAAAATAGCAAGGGATACTGCAGAGACAGCAGATGGAAAGAAAATACTGAAGTAATTATTATTGGGAAGAGATTAAACTCTAGAGCTTGCTTGGCTGTTAGGAAGACACACACTAAGACTGGTTTTCAAACAATGTAATTTGCACTGACAGAGCAAAAATGTTCAGTATAGAAATTGGTAAATAAAATGCTCAGACACAGAGGAACTGGAGTGGAATGAAAGATATGTTCTCTTGCAAAATAGACCCATTCTCTAGAGAGAGGTATGAACTAGTAAAATCTGACATGTGGAAGGATCTTCCTTTCAATTCATACAGATTCTAATATTGTAAGGTGAAATCCCAAAGGAATCTTGTGATCATAAACAGGGGTAAGTACACTCCACGTAACCTATATGTAGTTAGGCAAATTGATCCAGAGTTAAAAGTCACAAGAGGGGAAGCACAGCCAAGTCACGAGAAACTGGTGCAGAGCTGGCCACTGAGCAATATGAAAATGGGGAATATCTTTGATTAAAGGCAAATTAAGTCTTTTCTCATTCAACTTTCTGCTGTTTTGATGATTTTCAATCCTTCTCCTTCTAGGAGCTCAGAGGTTATTCAAACTGCAGTAACCTCTCTAAAAATTTTCATCCAGAGAAGCATCAGGACAAGGCCAAATAAAAAAAAAAGAACCAAAATTCAATAATAATAGCTGAGTTTGGGACTCATGCTTTGCTCTTTCAGACCTATTGAGCAGGATGTAGGTACCCAGAAAAACAATCTAATAGTTGTCTCTGGTTTTAATCATATAAGGAAAACCTGTCTCTCCTGTTCTTCTGTTAGTGGTTGAACATCTTCAGTACAGGCAAGTTATCAAAAAGTGCCTCTTTTTCTTTTTCAGTTCACAGTACTCACTGGAATCCATTGTTGCCAAACAAACTAGCGTCCTGGGTAGACTTTCTTAGCCATAGTATGGTAGGTCTACTAGTTAGATATAGAACTCTGAGTTTGTCACTCAAAGCAATCTTTTTGTAGGCCGTGGAAAAGAATGTGAGGATGGCAGTTCATCTCAGATAAGCACTTTTGGATGGTAGCTAACCAGACCTATCTCAACTTCCAATTTTTCTTTCTTAGTAAAGTAAACAAAGAGTGATGAACACAGGCATAGACACCAAAACTTTAGACAAGGCTGTTTTAGGTTTATCACACTTCTTATGTTCAATTGTTTATCACTGATTATTTCCAGGAGTTCTCCCTAAGTTATAGGTGCTATACATAAATGAAACCACAGTCCATGTCAGAAACGGCTTACATCTGGAAAGCAGCTAAGCCAAATCAGCTCACACATACAATAAAAGGCCAAATCAATTCACCCACACATTAAAGAGGTGCCTGCTATAAAAACTCAGCTTCAAACAACTGGTTAAATTATACTCACTTGTTGTTTATGAAGGTGACATATCTATTTAGATAAATACAGTGAGTAAATAACCCTGGATCATACCCTGAAACAAATCCATTTAAAATCTTATTCAGGCATACAAAAGATATTAGAATTTAATGCTTTTCAAAGATATGGTAAACACAATATTAGTTTTCTGGATTAAACTAGTTTGTGGTCAATTTTTTACATTGCCTGTTTAAAATTATTTCCTTCTAAAATGATTTGCTTTGAAGTTCCTCTCTCTATTTTGCAGCTATTTACATATCAAAGGACTAAAGTGGAAATAATAGAAGACAACAAGAAAATAGTTAGAAAACATCAAAATAGCCTGGTGCCATAAATGTAAAAGAAGTGAGCTAGAGAAAACCCCAAACACCAGAATGTGAGTGAAACTGAACTTAAGAGCAAATAAAACAAAATATGTCTTTCATAACGAGCAATTCCAGTTTATCAAAATGTGAGTGCATCTCTCTCAGTTGTGGCAGAGCACTGAAATACTTTCCATGGATAGGCTGTTGGGGACTGATTTATTGCACACTCAGCATGTCTCAGAGGCCACAGAATATGATGTTTGAGAAGGGAAACAGTGGGAACAGGCTCCATGGCTTTAAAGAACCTAACTTCTCTGTCTCAAGGTGTCTGGCAACCTACTGTTTGTTCCTCCCAAAGGCTGCATCAGCAACTCACGTGAGAAGGCTTCTCCGACCAGTCTTGTGGGAAAGCCTGGCTTCCTAATCACACAGTTGATTAGGTGTTTGGTGATCAGTGTCTTTTGTTGCCAGATTTGTTGAGAGTTCCACCTCATCTTCGTGGCAGTAGTTTCTTTCTGGCAGACCTGGTCCTGCCTTTCCTTGCTGCCAAAGTCGATATCCCAGGCAGTGGATCATTTCTAGCTTCCTTTTCAAGCTGTGGGGATTCCATACCCTCTGAGAGGATGTCAGCAATGACGGCTGCACCTCTTCAAGGAAATAGAACCCACAAAAAATGGGAATCAGAACATTATTCTTCTGCTGATGTTAAGAGAAAACCTTACGCCTCTTTGACTTTCTGTGTCACTGCAGAGAAAGCATTGCCAATTTTACCTCCTGGTTCTCATTGTCATTCCTTCTTGCGCTGGTGGTTCCAAGTTCCTTATTTCTCTACATGAAAACCAAAGCAGGTGTGCTGGTTTTGGCCAGGATAGAGTTAATTTTCTTCATAGGAGCTTGTGTGGGGCCGTGTTTTGGATTTGTGCAGGAAGCAGTGTTGACAGCACAGGGATATTTTCCTTATTGCTCAGCAGTTCTTGCACAGGGTCAAGGCCTTTGCTGCTCCTCACTCCACCAGGGAGGAGGCTTGCGGTGCACAAGGAGTTGGGAAGGGTCACAGCTGGGACAGCTGAACTCAGCTGGCCACAGGGATATGCCACACTGTACGGTTACATGCTTGGCATATAAAGCTGGGGGGAACTAAAAAACGAGGGGAGACGTTCAGAGTGGAGGCATTTGTCTTCCCAAGTCACTCTTACGTGTGACGGAGCCCAACTTTTCTGAAGGTGACTGAACACCTGTCTTCTCCATTGGAAGCAGTGAATTAACTCCTTGTTTTGTTTTGCATGGCCTTTGCTTTCGCTATTAAACTGTCTTTGTCTCAACCTAAGAGTTTTTTCACTTTTACTCTTCTGATTTTCATCTCCATCCCACTGTGGAGGAAGTGAGCAAGTGGCTGGCTGGGGTTAAACCATGACACTAGGAAAGATTTATGATGATGTGTTATTAGTTGACAATGAAAACATTGCTGCAAAACATTTGCTCTGCTGAGTGTTTGGAATTTTTGCTGAATTAAAAGCTTTTCTCAGTCTTACCCTGGCAATGGGACAAAATTGGGGCTGGCATAAATCTGGCAGTAAGATGGGGTACAGCAGCAGAGAACTATCACATATGTGATAGCTCCTCTGTGACCTTGGCATTTCCCCAGCAGCACAAAACTGCTATGTGTGCCTTTGACAGTGCCTTGGGCTTAATACCACTAGAGGTCATGCGATGTACTTATTATCTAAGCTGCTTTTGAAAAATGCTCTAATACCCACATCTAATAAATGTATTTGTACTGACGGTATCTGCAGACACTGCTCTGGCCTCTAGATGTCCCAGCTTTGTATGCAAGTAGGAACTACGCCACAACAAATCACCCCATCTATTCTACTGCCCAAACCTGGTATTTATCTCAGCTAGCACACAACAGAGGAAACATGAGGAACTGGGAATATGCAAATAGTATTAACATGGAAAACCTTCTTTATAGAATGAAGTAATCTATTTACTAAAATAAGGAATAAGCAGGTAAAGACAGTGCTGTGTAACATCAAATCCTTCCTTACAATACTGTAGGTGGTATCTGTCCTTACAATACCAACTATGTCTGACCTGACTATCGTGATGCTGATTCCACTAACATCTGTCTTGGATATTTCCTATCTTGAGGTTACAGCCTGCAATTATATTGATTGCACCTCAAAGCAGCTGACAACTACTCTCTGTCTTTAGATTTCAGTCTTTTGTATTTTTCTCTTCTTTGCCTTTGGCCAGCAGCCTAGCAGTCAACCAAATAACAAACACCCTTATCTGCATGATACACATGAAAGCTACATGTCCAATAGGCGTGTTTTAGGGAGCTGTCAGACTTCTCATTCTGTCACAGCTTGGCCCAGACCTACTGTAGTGATTTTTCCAATAGATGCAGATCTGTTGTGGGAGAGTTCAACTGTTGGAGACAGCATGTTTCCTCTTAGAGCTTGCCATTGGTATTCGCCAGGGTCCACCAGAAGCTAACACTTGCCCAGCAGCACTGCCTTCACCAGGCAGTATTCTTGGAAAAGAACAACCAGCTCCCAGTACTGGCATCACCTGGTCTTGTTCTGAATTTACGTCTGATCTTCATCTTTCAGCTAGGCAGGTGCTTCTGCCTCCCCGACTCAGGGTTCTCCCAAATTGTGTGGAATTGGCTGCCTGTGTAGCCTTTCGAAAAACATATCTCCAAATTTCCTACATGATTTTTCAGACTCTCAAAATGAGCCAGTATTAGTCTATCAATTCTTTAGTTTCCACAGTGATAAAAATTTACAATTAAATTTTGCTTTGAAACACCACTCTCAAACTTTTGCCGGTATGAAAAGCTCTGCAGATAAATATTGTTGCTAAATTAGGTATTCACAATCTCATAGTTGATAATTTAATCTCGTTTTATCATGTGCTGATAATCTCATCAATGTCTCTAAATATGCAAAGGGGAGGTGTAAACAAGATGGAGCCAGGCTGTGCGCAGTGGCAGGACCAGAGGAAATGGACACAAACTGAAACACAGAATGTTCCCTCTGACCATCAGAACACAGTTTTTGCTCTGAAGATGACTGAACACTGGCACAGGTTGCCCAGAGAGATTGTGGAATCTCCATCCCTGGAATTGTTTAAAGGCTGTATGGACATGGTCCTGGCCAACTAGCTCTAAGTGTCTCTGCTTAAGCAGGGGTGTTGGGCAAGATGGGCTGCAGAGATCCCTTCCAACCTCAGCCATCCTATGCTTTCTGGCCAGTTAACTGACATTCTGCCTCTCTCTTAGTAAGTTATTTCTAATTTGTGCTGAAAATTGCTTTACACAATTTGATTACACAAATTGTTAGATTTGTGACTACACAAACTGACTGTATTAGTATACCGTTAATAATTCAGCTCTTTCAGCAGAAATAGGGACTGTGGCAGCCAAGTTATACCTTCTTACCTCTAGTTGTACCTCAAAACTCTTCCAAAACTGCAGAGCATGTTGTCCAGTATGATGGGAGTAATTTATCACTAAACCCCACTCCTCTGTGGATGTTTTAGGATCTTACACGTCTAGGAAAACTTGTTTTCCTGTGGGAGAAACTAGAAGTTTCCTGTTTAATCACTTCTTTCCAGAACAAGAGCAAAAATAAGCATCTTCAGACATAACTACTCAAGACAGATCTAACCTTTTTCTGTCCAGTGTCTAGCCATGCCTCTGGGCTGCCTAATTCAGACTAAGCCAAGGTACTTAGCATAACTTAACTTACTAAGATTCATTTTCTAGCCTATGCAATGCCTACAGGCATATATATTGAGCATAGTCAAGATTTAATGAAGCATAATTTTTACTTTCTCTATCAAGAAGAGAACTGAGGGCTTTTCTTTTGTCAAAAGGTTTGGTATAATTGTGTAAATATGGAATAGAAATATTTTACAACGAATTTGAATGCCCCAGCATGGTACACACATTTTTCCCTATCTTTCCTCCTTTGTGCTTCACAACTGCATGGAGGGAAACCTTTTGCAGACACTGTTTTTGGTAGTGGCCAACAGACAGCTGTCACCAATAGAGCGTCTCTGTGCATGCTTGCAGTTTCAAATGATGTTCACATAGCCCCTTCTTCTGTGCATGAGGTCAAATCATAATTCACAAGCCTCAACTGAGGCTCACTTACTCTTTTCCAGAATGTTTTTTCAGACTCTTCTAGCACAGGTTGATCTGCGGCACTTGTTGAGCTGTGGTATTCACTTGTTTTAATATTTATGTGGAATATGGTGGGAAGTGATGAGCGATGAGAAGAATGATTTCTTAGCTGCTTCTTTGAGTGATTACAACTTTGAAAGTCATAACCATGATCTGCACCTGCAAAGGATAATGAACTGCCTTTTTCTGAGGAATAAGCGACAACCTGCTTTGTCCCTAGAAGAATGACACTTGCTGATATCACATACAGCTAGAAGGGGAAATAAATCTGTTGGGTACACAGGAGATGGCAGAGCACTCTTACATAGATAAAATGTCTAGTCATATGCCTCTCAGACAATTTGAATGTTTACCATGACATAAAAGCTCTGAGATGTGGCTGCACAACGAGTGACTCTTGCACCTTGCACATAGCACAAACCAGCTTTTACTCTAGCTAGACTTTTGTCTACTGGGAAGGCTAATTATTATTTCTGCACTTGCATTGATGGAAAATGGCAGTTCTGACATTTTCTCGGCTATATGACACCTCTGCAGAACTGGTACAAGCAGAGAAAAGTGTCACAGCTGTTAGCACTTCCAACAAGCTAGAGATTTGAAAAAAAGTGGTTTTCAGTAAAAACATGACATGTTTTTCAGAATTCAACTTCAGAATACTTAGTTGTCTTTAACCTCACATCTCAATAGGACGTGTTTTATGGGATCCTGGGGTATGTGGATATCTTACACGGACACAAGCGAGTAGCCCACAAGACAATGCCTCTGGTGAAAGAGGTTGGCTATAAGTTCAAAATGGGTTGCCATTTTAAAGCACAGTGATGGGAGAGTTTGGCTTAAAAGTGAAGGAAGGAGAAACAAAAGGGAAGAAAGGAGTATGGCTGACATGGCAGCTGCTCTACAAGGCTGACCTGCCTGCTAATCAACTTGCTACTGCATTCTGGATTAACATGCTAGAAAATATGAGCATGCAAAGGCAGTTGCATAAACATGCTACGTATTAAGATAAGGATTTGTTTGATTTTCTGTTTTTTTATAAGCCCAAGCAACAGCGAGACCTTTCTCTATCAGAATCAGTCCTACAACAGAATGTTAGATCAGTGAAAATCTCAAAACTGCTGCTTCTTGCAGCACAAAGGGCCAGTCTCAACAGACTTGCATAATACAGAAAAGGTCTCAATTGGGCACCAGTTCTCCAGTGTGATTGACAAGGAGTGGATGATGATACCATCAGCAGTTGGAGAGAGAGCTTGAAAATAGGACCTTGCATTTGCCTTACATGGCATTATTCAACTCTGGGAATGAGAATAAACCCAAAGTGTGTATCAGTTCATGTGATAACAATTACTTTCTTGACAAAGGAAGTTATAACAATGCTGAATGGACTCTTTGATGGTGCTTTTGGCAGAATGAACATTTTTATAAGACAAGACTGGTAGGGAAAGGGTAAGCTGAACCAAATCTATCTCTGTGGTGTTTTGGCCAGACTCATGTGTCTCAATCCTGCAAGTCAATTACAACTATGTGCAAATGTAAATATTTATTAGCATTTAATACAAAAATCCTCCTGCATCTCTCCAAGTATGGTTGAACTCTGTTGAATGGCTGTATTTTGTCCTCTGACCTATTTCACTGCCATCTTATAGCTATTAGTTTGAAGCTTTTGATACCTCTGTTGTTATCCACTTGGCCTTTCATCTCCCAAAGCACACCTCATTGTTTCTGCCTCAAGAAGGGCCTCTCAAATGGCAAGCACATCAAAGACCTCTGCCTGGGCCCAGATAAAAATTAACAAATGGAAAGAAAGCAGGAATAGAAGCAAATGACAGTTTTGCTAAGCAGGCAGGCTGACTTCTGCAACATCTTTGGTGGCTGTCGGGCAGAGGTCCCACCTGTAGAGAACATGAAGTTTTAGTGCGGAACAGCTTGGGAAGGCAGGTGGAAGCCTGCCAAAAAAAGTCTGGAGCACGAACTGTAACTGCAGGGTTATTACAGTGGTGGAACTACCCTTTGAGGTGAGATTACTGATGTTCCTAATGGACTGAAAACAGCATGGAGACCTGGGAGCTACACCACTGCGAGGAACTGAGCTGTGTCAACACGGCTCTCTTACAGGGATGCAGCCTGGTTTACAGAGATGTGTAAAGAAGCTCAACTTGATACCTTTTTTCCTTAGTTGATAGCATACTCTCTAGATGATGTTGTTTAAATCAGTTTAAGTATTTATGCACTGTGATACCAATCCATGAGTGTAAAGAGACAGCAAGTTTTGGCCTGTCCAAACCAAATACCTTCTGCATATCAAGTTCCCTGGCAACAACTTATTAGACAGAACATTGATCTGAAGAGAAGTCAATTACATCACTATTAAACTTTGATAGTCTACACAGACAGAAACAATCATGCTCCCATGACCATTTTACATACAGAGTTTAGTTACACCCCCAGAGTCCAGAGAAAGAATAAGTTGTACTTACTTTTGCACACAACAGTGGTGAACATTATATTTTTAGTTTGGTAAAAATAATTGAGGAAAGATTCCTAGGATAAGGTGATACCTGTCCAAGGCTACAGGGGCAGGACAGCAGTGAAAAAAAACTGGTAAATGTGAATGTGGGCGTTCAAGGCTTGAGTTGATGGTAGGACACTCCAAACCATGAATTAATGCTTTCCTCCATAAACAACAGANCTGGCTGCACCTCCTGTGCTGACGCTTATCGCAGGCTTTCCCATACCCGCCCTGTGGTCAAGGGGGGGGGAAAAAAAAAAAAAAAAAAAAAAAAAAAGGAGGAAAATTTGTCTATTATCCTTAAGTGTTAAAGGAATTGCCTGGATACTGTTGCCTGGAGAGCAAGAGGCATAGTATGCAGAGAACTGTTGAAGAATGAAACACAGGTTACTGGTGGAAGACTTTGCAGAAAGTAACTTAAGACCCTGACTGCAGCTCAGCTGAGAGGTGGATAAAATTACAATATATGTGGAAATTGTCTCCTTAAAAAGAGCCATCACTTAGTGACAGACTTTGCCCAGCACTATGCAGCACATAAAAACCAAACCCACAGAGGAGAGCCTGTTATTGCTATTCAGTTTTCTATTTTACAACTTTATTAGCATTACACATACTTAGCACTGTAGTGCATAACTCTAGTCTGCTATGAGGCCTGTAGGTTGTTATATCCTAAAGATATATGTTACATTGTATGTAGTTTGTATATCCTAAAGACACACAGTAAAGATTTAGTGGTATAATGCTCTCATTATACCAGAAATGTTAATTTTTGAATGTGAGATTTAACATAAATCAGTCTTGAGGCAGTAATTTTTAATGGTTCTCATAGGTTTAATAGCTAGGTCTTCAAGGCAAATTACTGCTTTTCATCTCTAAAAGGTTTGCAAATGATGGCACTATCAAAGTAAACTTTCTGCCCTGCGCAATCAAATATTAAATATAATTGCACCTAATCACACTGGATTTTTAAGGTTGTTAAGCAGAGTTTGCATAAATACCATATTTAAAAGGACTACATATAAATAGAAGTGTAGATTTACATAGCTGTCATCTTGAAATATTTATAGAAGGGAATTCCTTAACAATAGCATATGACACAAAGACAATTCCAGATTCATTAGCAGGAGAAAAAAAATTTCTTGTAACTAGAGCACCCCAATAAATACCCTCAGAAACATGGCAACGATGTTAAGAACGAGCACATCACTAACGGAGATAAGACCTGGCATGTAACTAATTAAATATGTGGTCAAAGTTATTGTGCTTTCTTTTTTATGCAAAATAATGGCTAAAATACATGTTAGATGTTGTGACTGAAAATAACAACTCAGGGAGAAATGCCCCAGGAGCAGAAATGTCAGCACTGTTTACACCACCACTGGAAGCTGGGGGGTGTTCCTCTGGTAGCCAAAGGCAAAGCACTCTCCTGCCGAAGTTGATAAAACAAAAAAGCAAAACCAACCAACAAGCCCCCAAAAGAAAACACAAACCCAGTTTTACAGCTGTTTGTATTTCTTTAAACCCAAACAATTTCATTACTCAGTATTTCATCCTTTAAAGGGGTTGTGATTAATTTAAGAAAAATAAAAAGCTAAAGGAGAAAGTGCTGATTTTGGGTTGCTTGAAAAAAGTGACTTTTCTTTTCTTCCCCTGACTTGCTTGAGATGATTTTTAAAACAGTTAACATATGCGCTTTTTATTTTCAGAAAAAAAAAATTCAAATCAAAATTGCTGACTAGCTCTCTATTCATTTCCTACAATTGTCTTGCCTCCTAGAAGCAAATGTCCAGTAGGATGTACCTGGATGAAAAGCTCCAAGTCAGCAATATGCGTTTAGTAAATTTTCCTATGCCTTATTAAAAAAAAAAAAAAAAAAAAAAAAATTGTTCCCAGCGCTTATTCCTTGTCAGTTCTTCTCACGGGGGCTGTCAGCTCCTGGCCCAGCTCGAGCCCGGCCAGGGGCAGGGTGGGCTCTAGGGTGATGATTTCCAACACCGCCCCGGTGTAAGAGCCGCTCACAGGTTCGCCCTGCACCGCGGGGAGGGAGAGCGGCACCGGCACCGCAGCTCTGCCCGCGCAGCCGAGGCGGCACCTGGAGCTCCCGGAGCAGAACCAGCCCCGCGGGGGCGGGGGGGAAATCGCACCCACCCGCCCCTTCACCTCCGTCGGGGGGGCTGGCGGGGCCGGGCACCGGGGAAGCAGCGACATCGCGTCCTCAGGGCGGACCAGCATTCGCTGCCCGGCCGAGGCGAGCGCCGGCGGGGCTGCGCCTTTAAGGGGCCGGGGGAGGCGGCGGCGGGCGGGCTCCTGTGCGCCGGGGCCGCTCCCTCCCGCCGTCCTTCTTTCCCTCCCCCGCCAGCCGGGCGGGTGGTGGGCAGTGCCCGCGGGCCGCGGGAGTGGGACGGGGCGCCGCGGCATCCCGGCTCCCGCAGCCATGGCCGAGCCCCTGCGCCGCCGGCTCCCGCTGCTCCTGCTGCTCCTGTTGGCAGCCGGGGGGCTGCGAGCAGCGGAGCGGAGCGGCGGCAGCAGCAGCGCCATGGAGGAGCTCGCCACCGAGAAGGAGGCGGAGGAGAGCCACCGGCAGGATAGCGTGAGCCTGCTCACCTTCATCCTGCTGCTCACCCTCACCATCCTCACCATCTGGCTCTTCAAGCACCGGCGCGTCCGCTTCCTCCACGAGACCGGCCTGGCCATGATCTACGGTGAGTCCCGCCGGGGCCGCGGCACCGCCCGCGCTTCAGCCCCCGGTGTCAGCCCCGAAAGGGGCTGGGGGCGGCGGCGGGCCCGGTACCGGCCGCGCCCCTCCGAGCCGCCG
>VZTE01003427.1:180383-241738 GCA_013397775.1 Eulacestoma nigropectus | reverse complement strand
TCCGAGCCGCCGGAGGAGCACCGAGCCGCTGCGGCTGGCGGGCGGCAGCGCCCGGGTAGGCCAAGCCCTGGACAGGGGAAGCCCCCCACCGCAGAGCCCGACCGTCTCCGCCGGTGCTCCTGTGTCACCTCCCCTCGCCGGCGCCTTTCCTGGGGCTGGGGACAGAAGGACACGCGGTCCGCAGCCTCCCGTGCGGCAGCGGAGCGCTGTCCTGCGGGAAGGTGCGCCCCACCGCTGTGGCCGTGCTGCCGGGGACAGCACTCCAGTGACCCTCCCCGCCACAGAAAGGCAGCTCGCCGGCCGTGCTGCCAGCAGCAGGGAGTGCAGAGCCGTGCAGGTCATCGCGGCGATGACTTTGGAAAGCGCCATCGCGCTGCCCTGGCAGTGCTGCGGCCGCGCCGCGCGGAAAGGAGTGTGTTTGGCCTCCGGGTTTGCTCCCCGGCTGTCGGCGCGCTGCTGTCACCGGCGGCCCGCGTTTGCGGATCCCGACTGACCGCAGTGACACCAGACACCCTGACACCACTGTCCGCGGCTCATCCCGAGCCCTCCTGGTGGACCGAGGGCTGTACTGAGTTGAGTTCGCCCACTCCAGGCCCCTCTTCTCGGTGGATATGAGTAAAGGGACGGTAAATCCTTCAGGAGAAGTTATGTGTCTCCCCTGCGTTTGTGGGGCTGATGGTCCAGAGGAGCCGGGCTCTGCTGGATAATGTTAATGGTGCTGGTGCTGTGAATGCCTGGCGCAGAGGGTGGCAGGTGAGCCTGAACTGGGGACGCAGAGCCCTCGCTCCGCGGGGAACTCCGCGCCTTGTATTCGGTGCGCAGTACGCTACGCAGAGCACAGTGCGTTGCGGTGAAGAGCAGCCACCCATTTGAAAAATTGTTTGTCTGCTGGTGATTGGCTACTGCCATAAGTGCCGGGGGCACTTCTTCTCCTTCGCCGGCGGAATCGGTTCCTGCTGAACCGTGTGAAACACCTGCCCGATGTTGGTCGGGACAAGCATATTGAGGGTAACCACACAGGGGAAATTCAGCACTCGAGGGGAGGGGGAAAGTGAAGCGTTTCCTCCCCGATGAGTACTACTGCTCTTGAGAGCTATGTGATTGCTTGCAAAGCAGTGGAATTTTCCTCTGCTGATGCTTCTCTTAAACCATCCCAATTTGCTCTTAGTCACTGATCTCCTTGCTGCATTGCTGTGTACTTCGCATATGCTCATTGCTGAAAACCAACAGATTAACAACTGGGCATATAAGTAAGTTATGCGCTGGCATGATAATGCTTAGCAGCTGAAGAGTGCCCAGGAGACAGTAGATTAACTGTCTGTATTGATTGGAAAAGAGGCAGGGTAAGGTGGTATTGAAGATGTTCAGATATTACCTTAGTGTTGTCACCTTTGGAAACTTCATTCATGATGTTTTATGATCATTTCAGTGGCTTAGTTTATGCTGAAAATCTTGTGTACGTGTGTGTGCTAATGCATGCAATACAAGTGTCAGGGCATCGAGGGCATTTGGGTATGTGTTTTGTTGAGCTGTGTGGGAAATGAGAAATTGTTCAACTGGAGAGATTCTGCCTCCCATTAAACTCAAATCAATTTGCTCTAACACACAGTTCCTGATGTGCGAAAGGGGTGTTAGGTTCCCAATTTGATGTACAAGTGCTGAAATTTTGTCAGAGGAAAGGCACTATGCTGTATCTCTTTCAGCCCCACTGGCAGCATCCAAAAAAGAAAAATTGGCTCAAACTATTGCATTTTCTAGGTGTGCCCTCACTTAAATAATTTTGCTTTCATAGATCATTCCTCAATACACTTGCCTTCTAAATGAGTCCCCTTATATCAAAACACATGCTGTTCTGCCTCCCAAACAAACTGACTCTTGCCTTGTCATGGCAAACATCCCAGGAAACATGTTTAGTGAGTTCCTACCTAGCATGGTTAGCCTCCATGCTGGTAAAGCTCTGCTGAGACCTGGCTTCACTTAAGCATTTCACAGACTTTATATAGAGCAAAAAGAATAACACAGCAAGTGCCACAGTAACTTTCTGTTATACTTCTGATAAGCAGGCTTAAGTCTCCTCTTCCTTCCTTGTTGCTTAAAAGTCAGCAGATAAACTGGTAGATGGGTTTCGATTTTGCTGATACCTTGCTATCTAAGAAATGCACTTTTAAAAAAAATAATGTATTTAAAGTGCACATATTTCATCAGTCTGCCTTAAACACAAAATCATAAGGCAGTATGTCAAAGAAAGAGTTTGTAGTCCTAAAAGTACGACTATCTGTTTAGCTTATAAAGTGCTAAATACAACTGAATTCTAGTGTTGAAACTGTACCAAAGGTGCTGCTCTGGGGAAGTTAAATAACAGAAAATATCAGCTGCTCCAGTAACAATACTGCTAATATTGCTAATGCAATTTATTATGGAGCAATTAAAAAATGCAACACAACCCAAGCAAACACCAATCCACAAAAGAGAAATTAAGGAATTAAAACTTTGCTGACACATGTATTTCAACTTGTGATAATGATTGTTATGCTTGCTTTTCTTAGTGTTGGTCTGAGTTGGAGGATAAAGTGTTCCGAGACATGTTTGTCCTGAAGAGGTTCAGTGGAGACTTTGTTTTGCAGGTTTCTTGGTCCTCTGCCGAGAAGCATCACCACGTGGTAGGAGCAACAGGACTTGGACCGTGCACCTGGACAGCTCAGGGTGGACTTAAGGGTGGGAAGTGACGGTGGGCCCCCAGTACTCTGCTCCTTAGGAGGCAGCTGTCTGGATATGTAGATGTTTCCCAGTAGATCCAGTGGTATCACTGCCAGTAGGCAATTACTTTGTCCCTTTTCATAAGTGATAATTCAGACAACTGGCCAGCCATGAATCAGCATAGGTGTCAGTCCTATCAGGTACCTGCTTGTCTGTGGGGTTGTTCTGGAATGTCTGGGGGCCACATGTGCTAGTGCTGCAGATAAAAGCAAACTGGACTTGCGTACAGTGAAAGAAAAACACTATATGAAGAGGAATATAATACTTCTATTACATTTTGTGGAACACAAAGGAGAGAAAGCTGTAAATCTTCAGGATAAAAACATTATATTTGTTCTGGAATACTCTGTAACAGACTAAGTTTCTGTATCCACAGAGTAGATACAGAAAAGGTCTATTTTTAGCTCATCTGGCTGCAGTGCTCTCTGTTAGAATTCTAGTATCTATCTATACATGCTAGAGATGACCTAACTCATCTCCACTGCCAGCAAAATAATGTCAGTCTTGGTTTTTAATAAGCCACTTTGACATAAGCCTCCTAATACTAGATTTAGGATCATAACTGAGTACCCAGTTTTGAGAACATTATTCTTTCTCTGGCAACCTGCTTGTTCTTCCTGAATATTACTTTAAATCACTTTGTTACAGGCTTTTAGGATAAGTCTTGCTCAATTTTTTGGCTGCTCAGTATGTTTTAACTATAATACAAATCTTTTCTATAAGCTTGCTTTGTGGCCTGTGTCTGGGTGGAAAAATTATAAATTCTTCTTGTGAGAGAAATTTAGAAGAAATGCTATATAGCTGCTATTAACCTACATGTATTTCAGGTTTGCTCTTCAGGCAGGGGTAGTTGGATAGCTTAAAAATTGCTGGTGTTTCTAAAATATCTTTGGAGAACAATTCATCTGTAGTCCTCAGGGCAGTGATTTTGGGTTTCTTTGTGTGGGTTAGGGTTTTGTTGTTGTTTCTGTGGGTTTGGGGGTTTTGCTTATTTGTTTCTGTAAGGGCATTGTATTTAATTAAGACAAATTAGTTCATTTTTATGTTTGTTAACTTCATCTTCATGAGAAGTTCTGTCAAATCAACACCAGAATACCATCTGATCATGGCATAAGCCAAAGAAGAGAGAAATGGCAACCTGGAGAGAAATGGCAACCTTTCATGTGAGGAAGCCTTTGGTGACATACCTGGCTGTTAAAGTTGGTACTGCTCTGCAGCACTGTGTAATTGGAGGAACCACGCAGAGGCTGAAGGGGAAAGGTGTTCCTCTGCATGTGCTGTAATTCTCACCTGAATTAGAAAGTTATCACAAACAGATGCCAGATCTGTAATACTGCAGAGCTCACATGCCTGCCTGCCTTCTGCTCCTGCGTGAGTGCTCTGGCTGGAGTGTGCTGAGCTGAGGGGAGGTAACCTATGTCTGGTGCACAAGCTTGTTGTCAGAGTGACATGGTTCCGTGACAGGTTAATGTTGCACTTATCTGGGCCCTGTAGGAGCTCAAGGTTTTCCTTTTTCCACCTCAAAAAGATTTCTTTTGGAACCAGTTCCAGTTTTTCTTTGCTGTTTTGCAATAGAGATATGTCTCTATACAGATCCTCCAACGATTCTCCCTGAAAGAGCACAAGGATTGATCTGCTCTGTAGATGCAGAGCATCTGCAACTACTCTATAACTTCTGCTCTTGGAGCAGATGAGAAAATGGAAAAGGAGATGGTGAGGGAGTATATAAAAGCTATCAAGTCCAACAGGATGCCCAGAATTACTTCTCAAGTGCTGATGGTTTCCCCATCTCTGTGCTTCTTTACTTAGTCTTTGGGCTCTGTGTTTTTGGGAAGAGGTCGATGGGAGAGATCAGGTCTGGATTTTCACCTGTCTCCTTTTTGTTTGGTAAAGTAGGCCTATGTTTTAAGTAGGCCATAGGAAAGTGACAGGCAAAATTTCCTTGGCTGTGTTAAGAAAAATCTGTATGGCAACTGGTGTGTAATCTTATCTCTGGATTTCACAGTACTGCATTGTAAATTTTCTGTAATGAACTGTAATTGGTCATTCAAACAGCTTGAACAGTTCAGATACCATTCTTTTGGATATTTAATTTAAAAATATTGTGCTGAACAGAAGTGGTTATAGCTGTGTATTCCTTTGTAGTGTGTCTTTAATAGATCTTTCTCACTTCCTGTGCTATAGAAAGATTAGAACACCTGAACATTGAAATTGCCTTCACCCAAAGCAATTACCCACACAGCAGGAAGTGCTTCTGGGTCACCTGTACAACCAGCCCTGGGCACCATTTAGGTATATCTGTGCAACCTGTGAAACACCTTTCTTAAGTACTGCGTGTCCTGGGCTCACTAACAGAGTGACTAGAACGAACTCTAGACTTCTGCTGTGTGTGCTCCCAGCATGACTGGAAACAGACGTAAGCCTTGCCTCTGACTTACCCAAACTCTCCCTTCTCAGGGGATTGGCCTTGACTGCAAGTCGGGATGGTTTCCTGCAGCACATATAGATAGCTCTGGGAGCAGTGATGGGAAGGCTCGATTCTCTGTGACTGAAAATTGTCATGGTTCAACTAGCTATGATCCTCTTGTATCCTCAGTCCCCAAAAACCTCACTTTGTGGATGCATAGCAGCCCTTTTCCCCTACTCCTTCCTTCTGAAAGTTGGCCTCCCCTACCAATTGGCTTTGCAGAGTAGTTCAGAACATCTTAGAGAGTTAGGTGAAACCTTTTCCTTGCTTCTGGTAGGGAGCTATTTCCACCCCCATCTGCTGCTATCTGAACAACCATTCTCTCCATTAGGCAGAGGTGGCAGCTTCACCCTCGACTGATTTAGAAACCAGATATGTGAAGCAGGAACCTCAGCTCCACCATTATTAAAAAAAAAAGTTAGAGGACACAGTTTGCAGTCCAGAACTACGTATCTTGGCTTGTTAGGGCCAGAAGTAAAAATATTTTGCAGTTCCTATCTAGGCCTTTAACAGGTGTTGTGTACCATGGATGCTCTCTCTTTGCTTACGTGCTAAAATGCTGTGAGTCCAGCACAGGGCTGCTGAACTGTCCCTGTGTGTTCAAGAGACAGCCTCAGTATCTAACTCTGGTCTGTTGTTTCCATGCTGACAGCCAGAAATACCAGCTTGGAGACTTACTTTTTTGTTCCCAACACAGAGTACTTATTTGTGACTCAGGATTAAGCTTTATCCCTGTTAAATACTGAATATAGCCTTTCTTGCCCTGCTTTAGACTAAGTGGTGTCTACATTGAAATAATGTGATAAAAACAATTTTTTTAGAAGAGTATTTATGTTGAAGGGTTTTTTACAAATGTTATAAAGAATACACGGTCATTCTCAGCAGTTCAGATCTTTTCTGTCTACTAGAGAGAGGTAATTTAGCTAAAATGCACTGCTTTTTTCTCCCCTATTAAAAAGCACTTCAGCCTGCAATTAACTGAGTGTGAAGGGAGAAAAGCAAAATTGTAGGAAACTGTTGCTTTGGGTTTTTTTTCCCATGTCCTGAAATCAGACAATTCACTTTACTTTAGAAGTACCTAAAGGGCTGTGAGAGCTATGGTGGAAGAAACTGTTGAGTTGGTTATTTTTTTCTTTTACTGGAGAGGAGGAGTTGAAGGCTCCCTCTAAATTAAAGTTGAGGAGATGGACTGTGCTCTTAGCCAGAGGAGATGTGTGGTTTCTTGTGCTTTCTTCATGGCTTTGGTATTCCATATTCCTTTTCGAAGGCTGGGTTTAAGCTCTTCATTTCTCTAGATGCAGATATATGTGTGAGTGATACACAAAGAAAGATCACACCCCTCTCCTGGCAGAGCTCTCGTGGGTGCAGCACTGCTGCCAGGAGTGTCGGAGGGCTTGGCTACACTGCTACCCCTGATGGCTCAGCAACGGGGTAGATCTGCTGCCACGGGAGGCTCCTGGCCCTAACGCCACACTGGTGGGACTTGCAGGTCTGCTGTAGTCCGAGCTACTTCTCCACAGCTGCCGCTTTCTCTGTAGCTTTTTTCAAAATGCCTCTTCCTTGTTGAAATAGGTCTCTAGTAGACGGTTTTAAGGGCAGCTGAAGCCACCAAAATACCTGTTGCATATTTTAAGTGCACACTATGAGTGTATTACTGATTCCTCCTCTGTTACCTTGTAAGCTCCTTGGAGGGGGGAGTTTGAACAGCAAAGCTGTGGGTCTTAGTGGGCTGGCTTTGTGGAAATGTTTAAATAAAGTGGTCTGCTTATTCGGAATGCCATGCCCTTCCTTAGCTGTCTTCACTTCTCCTTTAGACTTAAATAAATAAGTTAGGATTGAGGAGATTTTTTTAAAAGTAAGTTTGACGTGTTCACCTGCTCTTTTATTATGAAGCTGGGGGACTATTCTTAACAAAAAAAGGGATGGAAACAAAGGAGCACAGTACAAATGTATTCTAAAATGCAATTAACTTGTCTATGCGTAAGATGACAGTCTTTAATGTGCTGGCTGTTTATGGAAGTGTGGTGTGTGCACCTGCGTCTCTTGCCATCAGTAGCTATCTGAAGAGAAAGCTGCTTGTGTGGCTTGGTGTCACCTACGTGTGAGAGCCTTCCCTGTGTCAGCTCTGCAGCAGGACACGCCGTGTCCATGAGCGGTGCCAACACACTGCGAATGTAGTTATTGCTTCCGAGGCTCAGAGGCTGTTCCATTAATTCAAGAATTGGATTAAATATGAAAACTGCTGTTAACCTTTGCCATTGCTTTGAATATGAGATACTAACAGAAAGATGTTATAACTGATGATAGTTTAAAAATAGCAAGTGTCCCACATGGATATGACTAGCTTTTGGTTTTCACTCGGAATCCATTAGAATGAATGCTATCTGCTTCCACACCAATTCTAAGAAATTATTTCCCCTGCACATACACTTCTTAGCACTTGATATCAAGTCCTTCAGTAGTGAAAGGAGACCTGCATTTTAAGTGCCATATGCTTCTCTGCTGTTGTTTTACTGCTGCGCAATCCTTCCTATTTCTCATTCCTTTGTGTCAGTCTTCTTTGTACTTACTGATTGTGTACTGGCCTTTCTCCTGAAAAGATTTTCCTTATCCACGAGACAACTTGACCGTTTTTCTTAAAATGCCTTCTTAGTGAGTGAATTGTTAATGTTTAGCCACAGAATCCAGCCTCCGCTGCAGTTAGAGAACTTGCTTTACAGTCTTTGCTGAAAAAACAACTCACACTTGTATGGAGATCATGTATTTACATTTTTTGTATACCCAGCGCTGTTACTTGCAGTCATGGGATCTGGCTGATTTAGTAGGTGAACTACAAACTCTACTTTTATCTACTGTGAAGTATTTTTAAAAAATTACATTTGGAGAAGTAGAGACTTCATATGGGCATCTTTGAAAGTGATCTGGATCGGCTTTTCCATGTAATGGCAATTCACCAAAGACTTACTTAGGTTCTGCCTTGCTGATACTGTATTTGCTTCTCTGTGTAGGAGCAATGAAGCTGATAGCTTAAAGTGGTTGAGAGAGAGAGAATACAGTTCATGCTGTATTTGTGTTTGCGACTAGATGCTATATTTAAACTAGTTATTCATGGCTTGAAATACCAATTTATTGTAATTGGCTTTTAGCTTTGCTATGTAATTGATGCTTTCAAAGTACCCTTTAGAAGTTAGGCTCCCTAAAAGAGTTCAAAGTGGCAAATGCAGACGGCTCCTTGGCTAGCTGGGAGGAAAGGATATTCACAGGAGATGTGAAGCAGTGCATGGAGATGGCATCACTGGCTACATTGCAGTTTCGCACTGTCTGGAAAAATACAAGAATAACATGGAAGAAGAAAACTGGTGTAAAGGCTTATTTCTGTTGGGGAAGTGCAACCTGATTGTTTCTCCTGGGTTATCTTTGGTATTTTAGTTGATTATTATGTAATGTTATATATAAAGAGAAGAGGAGGCTGACTGCAAGTGACCTTCCACAGACATGCCTGGCAGGGTTGGCTGTAGCATCCTCTCCTGGCTCACAAAATTCAAGCAGGCACTTCTGCTTGTTCCGTTTGTCTTGAAGATTTATACTTTGACAGTCATCTTTACACTGCTGCACAGCATAAAAGGTGTGGCTTTGTCATTCCTATCTGCAATACCATTGGGAACTATACTATTACTAAGGGAACATATTCCCACCAGACACTGGTTACAGTGAATCATTCTTGGAAGAAGATGAGTATTTTGGAGATGTGTTGATGTGTGTGAAATAGCCTTAATTCCGGAATAGACTTTTACATAGGCAGCTGAGTGCCAGGACACTGTTTCAGGCTAACCTTTATTGCTTTTGATCTCTGCACAGTAGTATGTCTGACTTGGCAAAAATTTGTTTATGAAGTTGATTTTTATATTTAGAGACTTTTAACCTTCTTTCAACCATGTTCATTTGTGTTAAAGCAGTGTGTACACACACACACACACACAATCTCTTTCTGATTATCTTTTACAGAGATACATAGATATAAAACTAATCTTTTCCTCAGCACTGCATGACTGAAGAGTTAGTGAGTGATTCCCTAATGATGATCTGCTTGTTAAGCTGCAGTAACAAAATATAATTGCAGCATACTCTGATTGTACATGTGCCTGCATGAAATAGAGGAATGTCAACATAGATATCTTGGTGAGACTTAGTACTTCATTATGTCCCCCATTTCCTCAGGGAGCCATAAAAAGGGTTTATTGCTTTTGCTGGCAAATGCTTGAGTATACTTCTTTCAACATTTTTGGTTTTTGATCCTAATGGTTTTGGGATCTCTTCCAAAGTATAAAAGATGGGATAGTGACTTTTTTTGTTCTCTGTACTTCAAACACAAATATCTAATCTCATTGCATCAGATGCTTATGATGTTAGTGTTTTGTCAACCCTAACAATGGATAGGGGAAACTTTGCATTATCTGCTGTTCATATATATGACATTGCTCCTCTCCTAAAGACAGAAATTTGAGGCAGGAGGTGTAAGCACATTATGATCACTTTATTCTTAGCCTGTGGAAGCTAAGGCCCTCCATCAGGGTCTCAACCTTCTAGGTACTGCTTAAACTTAGAGTTACGTTCTTAAAACAAAAATCAGACAAACAAACCCAAAATCTGCCTCTGAAGCATTAGGTTTGCTAAGCTCACTAGCCAAAGTCAGAGCTTGTCTTTACTTCTCTGTTACAAGGCCACAAGTTGTAGGTACCTAATTAGGTAAGTGCCAGAGTTTTGAGAGACAGTTGAGACTCCCACAGTTTTTGGAGCATGATGTCTATACAAATTTTGTTAGCCTCCTTTTGCTCTTCTTTCTTCATTCGCATGATGCTGACACATATGTCTTGCTCTCCAGTGGTTCTCATGGGTATTGTCATGTATTTTAGCTCTCCTAGAAACTGTATTGTGCTGACTGTCTGCTTTTTTGTGGGAATCTCCTAGCACTCTTTCCTTGTTACTTCACTTCTCCCCACGGTGCATCCAATAGCTTATTTTAAAGCTGATGACCTGGATTCCTCTCCATACATCAGACCTAGTTGTTTTTTTTTTTTTTCAGTCTAAACTAAAAACATTTTCTCACTTCCCTGCCTCATGGGAATGTGAGGATTGGCTCAAGATCAGAACGGCTGAAATAGCTTATCATTTTTATCTTCCTCCTGCAACCACAGTCTTCATCACTGTGACTGGTTCCCCTGAACACTGATGAAACTATCCGTGCCTTGTCTTCACCTGTAAGCTTTTTAAGCTGTGCAAGTTATTTCTAGGTAACATATGAGTAAGGTATGAATTCCTACGTCTCTCTACACATCTATGGTCCAGGCTTTCATTTCAACATTGGCTCCTTTGATATTCTGGTTCCCAAGGCATAGGAGAATTTTGTTCAGATTAAACTTTTGCTGTTTGTGTTATAAGAAACTTTTTTCCTTGACCTTCTCATGCTTTGTTGGTGTGTTCTCAGCTGTCCTCAGTAAAGTGAAAGATAAAGATGCCTCTCTCTCTAGGACCATTTAATCATAGCAAGAATCAAACTAACATTTTTTAACTTGCTAATAGACTGTGTCAGGACTAAGACCTGGTTTTTAGTCCTTATACTTTAAAAAAATGCTTGAAGTTTGACTCATGAGCAACATATGGATTTCACATCTATGAGAAGAAAACTTGAACCATTGAGACTATTATACCACCAGGGTTATGTTATAGAATTTTCCTTGAACATTCAGCAAGGAAATTTGAGTTAATTCGTAGCATTTATAATAAGTAATAAATTTATAACAAGTTTGTAAAAAACCCCGTCTTTCAGTAAGCTAAAGCTTCCAAGATCTTCAGAACTCTTAATTGCAGAAAAGGGCAATGCATAAGAAAAACAATTGGAGCTTTTGTAATTATGTCAAAGTGCCAGAATCCAAATGATGCAATACGTGCATGGCATTTTTGATCCTTGAACGGATCACATTTGACCCATGTGTGCGCGCCCACACACAACATGCGCACCTCAGAGTTGAATTGCTCACTTTCCAGAATAGCCTGTTCTTGTGTAATACTCTATCTGAGCACAGAGACAGATTTCTGATGCTTCACTTGTTTGGACACAATATTTCCTTGCATTTGATTTAGTATAGAAAATACACCATTTTACATGTGGATATGGTATTTTTTAATGACACCAGAAAAACTTGTCAACTAAAAGTTAGGTTCTTCTTTCTGTTGTCCTCATACATAAACTGAGTGTATGTGGTGTTGAGAATATAAAAAGTCTATGAATCATATACTGAGATAAATATAACTTATGGAAAGCTGATACACTTTAAGTTAATAGTTAGGTGTACTCCTAAATTTAACTGTTTTTACTGTAGGTGGTTTGTCTGTTACATTGTATTTGCCTTACTGGTTGAGAGACTTGAAACAGCAGCTTGTTGACAAATGCAGATTTATGGGAAGTTCCTGCTCAAACAGGGCAGTGGTTCGGAGGCAGTGGACTGGTGCAACCACGAGGGTGTTCTGGAGCTGTTAAAAAGGTTTGGGAAGACGTTATTTATTTCTGTTGTCAGCTGTTTGCCAGAGGTCCATTCCATAATGCTGGGCTTCAAAGTTAAGGAAAATTAATTTGAAAACAATATCCTATGTTTAAAATGTCTGTAATGTCTGGAACAAAGCTCATTTTCATACTGTAACTTGAACTGACCAAGTTCCTTGAACTAGGAGTTACTACCGGGATGTCACATTTGCAGGACACATTCTGCTAGACAAGTGGTTGCATTCGCCAGGAAAATTTATCTATGACTTAGGGTTTGATGGACTTGAGGATCAAGCAGTCTTGCTGTAAGCTTCAGTGAACAGGAGGTCAGTCAGTACTGAAGAAGTCACCTAACCTGTCCAGAAGAAGTTGGAGAACAGATCCCTGCAACAACAGGTACCCCAAGGAGAAATGCTTGGCTGAATTGTGTCTGCAGAGAGAGATGTAGCAAAGGAGAAGGCAGAGGACTCGGTCAGGCTTATTGAAAATGGACTAAGATGCTGACTATCAGAAATATTCGAGAGGGATATGAAATTTTTTTAGATGTAGCAGATCAATGGCTGAAAATCTAGAAGCTTTTCTGCAAAGAAGAAAAATATTCTGATTTACTAGTCTAGTTTTCCTTGCTATATCCCTGTGCTACTTGTTTGACCTTTCTATTTAATTTGTGGGTCACAGTCCAGTAACCTCAAACTTTTGAGGTACTAAATAGGAAATCTTAAAAAAGAACAGTTTCTCTTAGGAATTTAACTGAGAAGGGGGTTCCTGGCTGTGACTGAGTTTCGGCTGTTGAGGTATATAGTGACAAAGGTCTTCAGAATTCAATGTCAGTTGCACCATCTCTGAGCCATCACAAGGAAGTTGCTCAGCCCTTAAAAATATATTTAGTCACCTGTTTATGCTGCTGCTTTTTTTCCTTTGTACTCCTCCTTGCTTGGTACACTACAGGAATAGTATGATAGCAGGCAGTAGGGGAATAGTTAGGCTACTGAAGCTTATCAGCCTGAAGTTAGAACCCAGTTTTTATCACTGCCTCTTTATATGGGATGGAAAAAAAGTGTCTGAGAGTACAGCTCCATGAAATATCAAGTATCTCAGCATTGTAAAACCTTTTGATTTTAATTTTTGCCCTTTAAAGATGGAAAATAGTACTAGATCTGAAGCGCAACAGGAAAGGTTTGTTCAAGATTGCTTGGGAAACTCACTGCTGAATCAGATCATGAGCTGTGATTCTGTCTTTACTCAGTGATTTCCCTCAGTGTTGTCTTTACAATTCTAGGAAAAGCGGAACCTCTACTCTGAAGCAGTCGATGCTGTGCATGCTCTTTGCTCCTGTAATGATCACACAGGGCCCCAGCTAAACACGATCTGACTTTGCAGATCTACCTGTGCCTGCAACATGTACTCTTGTACATGTACTCTTTTCTTTATAGTAGCCATGCAAAGCAGGTTGGCTGCCGTGTCTCTTAGGGGACAAGTGTGAGTTAGAGTGTGGGGTTGCTGGAGTGCCCTCCCCCGTGGCTGAGTCTTAACCTAGCACAGAGGAGAGGAGTGACTTCTTGTGGCCTTTTTTTCTAGTCAACAGTTATAAAAAGAGCTGACTATTATTTTTTTCCAAGGATGTCTGAGTACTGGTAAAACAATTAATGGGGCGTTTCCTGGGTGCCTTGTGGGGTTTTTGGTGTTTGCCACAAGTGTCTTAATATTGGGCATTGTGTGCATTACTCATGTTGCAAGATCCTCTCAGTTCTTTATTTCCATTTGGTGCAAATTTTTATTTACTGTTATGGCAGAAGAATTGTGGCACACCTTGTTAACTTTCAGTTGAATGTAATAGTAAATTTTCCAGTTAGACTGCTGGAAAATATGATCTTTTACTCAGAGAGTAATCAAAACTGAATCCAGTCCTCTAAGGAAATATTTCAGTAGTGACCAGTCATTATGCAGGATAATGAATAGGTGGATTTTTTATATGTAGTGATGTTGTCTGCCAATTTTTTTTTCCTAATGGTTGCGTTTGTGGTCTAAAACTTGGCAGCCTGACACTCTGAGTGTTTTCCCAATGAAGTTCAGTCTGTCAGCATTTAGCATGAGCAATTGGGCACACCTTTTGTCAATGCTTTGCTATTATAACAAATATGACACTTTATCCTGCACCCGTCTGGATCTCATAGCCTGAAACATTATGGACACAATGATAATGCTGTGCTCATTCCCAAAGTTCTGTTGTTCCTTTTGAAATATTACAGCTATTTATTTCAGAAGAATATGGTAGGCTGAAGAGTCTATTTGCTTTCTCAGGATAATTAGCTTCAATCCCAAAACTGGTTCTCTATACCTGACTCTAATAGCTAGGTAACACTTCACTGTAAGGAGCAGTTATCCAATTTGATCTCCCATTTATTGTTGCTTAACCTTCTCGTACTTCATAACAATTCCTCTTGCTTAAATTGATACAGCTTGTTAAAAGCTTTGCAAAAAAACAAAAAGTCTTTTTACTGGGTTGCATTTGCAATTGTGTGATTTATTTTTAGAATTTGGGAAAATTTTTTTTATTTGTGTTGGGCTCTAGCAAAAGCACTGTCAAGCTGGTTTACCTGCTACTGAGGAAAGGCTCACTGAAGCAGTAATTCTCTTGAGGTCCTTGGCATAAATAGGCATTGCAGCAATAATTTTTCTTTTCTCAAGAACTATTTTAATTGCTGCAGCTTCAGAACACATCACTGTCAGGAACCTGACATGAACATACTTTTTTACAGAAGCAGCAGAAAGCTCTGCAATGCCTGCAACAACGTTTCAGCATATCTGTAACCTCTTTTATGTTTTTGTCATTCTTTCTTTCTGTGAGTTACTGATCCCTAAATAAAAAGGAGTGGGGAAAGGTAGCCTTTCTGTGTATTTGGGAGGGAAGGTACTGTGAAACAACTTTATTCATACAGAAGCACTTGTGGTTTTTGAAACACAGCATTTAAATGCTGCAGTGCTTCATAAACCATTTTGTCTCAATTTCTGCCATTTTCCTGTTCTGTTTGTAATGTGTATGTTTTCTAGCTGACCATTGTACAGATCAGCAAATCTTCAGTGTGTGCTCTGAAAGCTTGGATTTTCTTTGGATGGATTTTCATTATGGCCCTACTGCCATTCTTTACAATTTGAAGAAAGCCTGCATTCATAAGGATTACTGCATCTGCAAAGGATGAAGAATAAGTAGGAATGATGAACTCCAGCGGTCATGAATGGGCAGATTGTCCTGGGCATTTATTCAGTTGTCAGTATATTGTGGAGTATTTGGGCTGAAAAAAATGTTAGCACTGGGTAACATACTCGTTTTATTAAAAGCACAGTAGAGTACTCAGAGAGGGTATATAATCCAAGACACACTAGTACAGCACATGCTGTCTCTCCTCCTAAGTGTGATTGATTTGTTTATTTCTCACTGAAAGCTTGTAATTTTAGATTTTAATTCTGCTTTCCATTGCTAGCTGTGCTTGCCTTATCAGACAAGTCTTATCAAAAAGGTGCTTGCAGTTCTGAGTGGGATGCTGCAGTGTGTTGTGCCAGGAGCATTGAACAAGGAACACTTTGCTGTGCTGGTTGAAGATCAGAGTTGATTCTGGAGTCTGAAATGTTCCCTGTGTTTCTCAAATATAAATAGTACTGTGACCAAGAGCTGCATGCCTTCAGATTCCAATTTGCCCTTGATGTTGTAGGTGTTGGCAAATGCATATTTTTTTCCGTGATGTTCGGATAAAGCGCTTTAGCAATTTTATCCTCAGTAATAAAAGTCTCTTCTGCATAAGATATTAATCAGGAGTAAATGGCTGCTGGGCAGTTGCTGTACTCTTAGGGGGCATGCAGCACTTCCCAGTGCTCCATTACTGGAGCAATTTAAGGAATATCTCACATTACCAATCTGGTTCAACTACAACCAACACTTCAAATAAATAAAACACAGGAAGCTAGTGCAATATAATTTAAAATAGAGAATTAAAGTGAAATTGTTTGATAAGTATTTTGGAGGGTATGTGTGAGTAGTGTGTCTGGCACAGACATGTCTTGACTGCCTGGGGCTTCTGATTCCATTGGCAGTAGCTGGTTTAGCAACTGCACAAACCAAATATAACACCTGTTAATGCTGTAGTAAAAATACAGCATTTCAGAGAGTGTCATTTATTACACACAGTATTAATATTCTGGTCTGAAAAAGGTTTTCTTGGCTTTGGGATTTCGCTATGGAATCTCTTCTGCTTCAGTCAACAAGTAAATATAGGGACTTTGATACAGCTACTGAAGTTGTCAATGTTAGTGGTGCTTTTTGAAGACAACCTTCTCTGAACAGTATTTTGATACCGGTAGTTTGTTACTGACAACTCTTGCATGAAGGCCTTTGAATAGCAAACTAAGAGCTTGAAAACAACAGCTGTTTCAGAGAGAGAGAGGAAAGGAAGCAAGGGGGAAAATATTTTCTCTTCATGAAGACACAGTACTAGATGAGCCACCTAGGTGCATATTTTGAATGCTGTTTTCTTCAGATTTTCAGTGAAATTATTTTGTATGCACTTGCCATCTTTAGGATCTTTGCTAGTACTAGACTTAGCACACAGTGGTGCTCTTTTTTGCAGTTCTCTGCTAATGTATGTATGTTTCCTGGTTTGACAGGAATTGGTGTGACTGCATTTCCTGACATCAGGACATCTGTGATTATTGCTCATAGATGTTGTTAATTGAATATTTGCACTTCTGTAGACATCAGTTGCCCAGCTGTCATCCATCAGGCTGGATTTGTATTACTATAACTATGTCACAGATAACATTTTTTTCATGTTCCTACTTGATGATTTTGACAGGTCACGCTGAAGGACTGGACTGTATAGTACATTTGTATGAACCAGCTTTCATGCTCCTTCTGTCACAGAAAATTGAATAACAATGTCCAGTATTACTATGTCCCATGCTCATGCGGGCTCCTAGAGTATTTCACCAGGTCTTTCAATAATGTAAAAATAATGATTGTCCTACTCACACTCTGAAAGTGTACCAGATCAACCTATGCACTGCTTCTGTCCATTCTAAGAAAATGCATCATTGTCTTTGTGCCACTGTACCTCACCCGTGCTTCAGCTGCACTAGTCCAGATTGTGCTTTATCTTGGACTTGAGGGTATTGTGTTTCTAGCTGCAGTGAGGATCAGTTCCTAGATACTGTTGGAGATGGTGTATCTAAAAGAGCGAACTACCTCAAACAGTTGACTTGGAAGGTCCACTTTACTCATGGTGGTGTCTGTTAGCTTCTAGAAGAGAGTTTGAATTTGGTATATCAAGCTGTTATCATGTAACACGTTTCTGTAAAGTTTTCTTCCTTCCTTCTCCTATTCTTTGGGAATGTGATGGCTATTCCTGAGGTTCACATGATCATTAAACCCTGCAAATTGTTTCCAGGGCAGTGCTATGACTTAATCTTGCAGGTGAGGTGTTGTGGCAAGGAACAAGATCTAAAGCATTCACTGCATCTTTCAGTTGTTCTTTTCTGATGCCTGCAATTGGGATTTTCTTTTCTTATGCTCCCACATACACTCTCATGTATCAGTGAAACTTGGAAAGCCCACTACTCTTCTAAACCAAACGCCTAAATACTTATTTGTTCAAGAATGCCGAGTTATGCCCCCTGGTGAAAAGGGACTTGTGGTTGTTGGCATTACCTGGTGGCTCTTACAGGCTCAAGTTAGGAATCTAACTCTGCAGAAAGAATGGCTTTGCTTTAAGGCTTTGTCACTCTTGGAAGAGACCCACCTTGCTGATATCCTTACAAATTTTAACAAACTGGACATGATCCTAGTGCACAGAACCTTCTGTGAGTTGTAGCAAGGCTAATCTTAGAGCAAATCCAAGGCACGTGCTGGAATGAGATTGGGTTTTATGTTTGAGCTGTCTAACCCAGTGCAATGTTTTCACGTTCTGCCTGCTGATTTCTGGGAGTGGAGAGCAATTTTCTAAAGCAAACTGAAATTGTTTATTGTGCTGTTTGTGCAGAGTGGAACACTTCAGTTTGCTTTAGAAAATTGCATTCTGCACAGAAACATGCTATTGGAGTTAAGATGAAGCAATGATACCTGTGATGGAGGGAAAAGAAAAGCCAGGGGATGCAGCTCCATTCAGTTTTGGTTACAGCTTCTTTGCACTTTGCTTCTTGGGAAGTGTTTTGTCTTTGCTTTGTTGTCAGCCAGTTTGCCATCACCCAGCCCTTTCCCTCCCTCTCTAAGTTATGTCACAGTGCCATCCCTGCTCCAGCATCCATGGGCTTTCTGGTGTCCCTCGAGTCAGTGCTGTAGTTTTGATCAAGGTAAATGTGGAAGCCTAGCTAAATATACAGAGCTGTTTCTAATCTTTCGTAACCAATGGCAGAATTGTGATGGAAGCCTGGAAAATTGAAAATATTCATAATTTTATTTGGATTTTTCTTCCTAGAGTAGTTAGTGATTCTTCTAACAGCTAAAATAGCTGTTCTCACTATTGTCACTTTGTTTGTTTGTTTGGTTTTTTAAGAAGTCTTGACTTTGTTTTTTTAATCTCCTTTTAAAAATCTTTTATGGAGGTCTTTAGTTAATCTTTTACAGTAAATTTATTTTAAAGCACAGGCATCAATGAGGATAGGACTTAAGTCTAGCAAGATAGAATTATACAAATTTTATTTCACAGAACTTGCCTTGCTATTATGAGACATTTCCTCAGAATCTGGAACTGTGAAATGTTGTTCTAACAGAAATATTTTCTACTCCTTGTCTGAAAAAAAAAACCAAGTTCCTTTTTATGCAATCATGCCTTTTGCAAAATCTATAGCAATGTTAGATGAAGATACCACAGTGACTGCACAGCCTGTCAGTATTGGATTGCAAAGTCTTGAGTCTTGTTGACATCTCTGCAATTTGTCTGGCCTTAGTATTTAATAAGCCTCATATTCTGCAACCTCAGAGTGAGAGCAGTTTTTTAAAAACCACCTTTTACTTTTGCCAGAGTTCTCACCAGACTCTTTAAATTTAGAGGGGCGTTTGCAACACCATGTCTGATGGGTAGAGTAGCAGTCAATTTCATGGCTCCATGCTCCTGTTGTATTAAACTTTAAAGGAGTTTGCAGAATGAATACTTTGTATAGCACATCAGGACCTTGGGTTTGCCCCTGATTAGTGGGGACTATGGCAAGCCTTAGTTTGCCTTTTTAAGAGGATGAGCATTAGGAGTGTCCAGTGCTGCACTCCGCGTGTTCTGGTTGTCCACTTGTTGCTGAGTGGCTCGCTGGGACCCAGACTTTTCCAGAGGGAACACGGGAGATGAATGCGAGGGGCAACCTGTATCTGTCAGTGAAATAACAACAGTGAAAGCAGCAGGTAAGGGTCTGCTGATGTACTAGGAAAAAGCAGCTGAGCCTGCTCCATAAAGACAAATTTTTGTGTTTGTCTCCAGTAAAAAGCCATGGAGAATCTTGGAGAAATACAGTCTGAATAAATTGTTTAGGCAGCATCTGTGAACATAGGGGTTCTTTCATTCCAAACTTCTGATTTGAGCTCCGTTTTTGTCTTTGTATACACAGGAGTCAGTTTTTAGGATTGCTAATCATCTGCAGGATGATTAGCAATCCTAAAAATTCCCACCAGTTGGACTTACTTGTCATAGTGGAAAGTGTTCATTCTTTGCATTATGTATGTAAATTTGTTAGCTTGACTTGGAGGCTGTTGTTGAAACTGTTGCCTCTTCTGGTTTATGGGCAGTCTAAGTGAAGAATCTGACTTCCTTCTGCAAACCCTTAGCCAATAGAAAGTAACGCACAAATTAGAAGTATTTGTCATTACATTGGCATGTTTCACCAAGGAAATCTGTGCTATAATTGACAACATTTTGAATTACTTTTGTTTAAGAAGCTGTGTAGCTGAAATGGAAAAGCGCTTTATGTGGTTTGGGAGTTTTCTAAAACTCTTCCAAAACATTTCAATCTTTAAACCCGTGGAAGTGGCTTCTTTTAGGTCTCAAAAGTGGTTTTAGCAAGTAACAATCAGCTGACACCTTAAGGAAAAAAAAAAAGTAATTTTTTCCCTTTTTTTTTTCTTTTTTCCCTGGAGGCTTGAGTAAATTTTTGGTCATTTCTTTTTCTCCGTAGTTATAACAATTGCAAGTTGCAGATGCTTTGTCCTAAAAGGTCTTTAAATTTTGAATCTGAGATTGAACTTTTAGATTTGTTTGTCAGACTTAAGTCGGTGCTAACTCTTCAACACTGTAGTTTGTTTTGTTTGCAGCTGCGTACTTTTCTTTTTGCCCCACCCATCGTGATGAACAGCCTGAAAGATAAATGTGCGGGAGCTCTCGCAAACTGCTAATGGCTTTTAAAAGGCAAGTCGTTAAATCAGAACTCTTTTCAAGTGCACCAGGGACTTTGTGTCTGAAAAAAAATGAACTTCATTTATAGCACATCTGTGGCTTTTTTAACATGAATTGCACAAAAGAAATTCAATGTCTGTTTATGAGGTGTATGTGAATTCAACTCTAATACTTTGAGACCTATTAAAACATATTTTCTGTGGTGTAAAAAGTATCATGTTGTGCTGAAAGTGCTCTGTTGAACTGGAAGCCTCAAGCAGTGGGTTGAAAGGAAAAGTTATTTATCTTCTGACTTGGTGCTTTCAGCAGCAATGGGAGAAATGGGAAATCCTAGGCTGGTTTATCTTTGTTTTAACACTTGGCTGCTTGGAAGAGGAAGAGATGACAGCTGTTTCCTGCTGGCTCTGGGCAAGAGCCATTCACCACTTCTAGGGGCTTCTCTAAATGTCAAGGTACACGGAGTGCTGGTACCAAAACGAAGCTTGGTGGAGGCAAAATAGAAGCTTGCAATGAGTTGTCCCAGATACTTTACCTCCACTGAAGTAAATCTGAGGTCTTTGTGTTAGCTACTGGTCTAGCTTTTGTGCTGTGAGGATATTAATAAGTTCACATACACTGCCATTTAACCTGCAAATTCACATGGTAACAAATCTTGGAGTAAGTACTTTTTAAAGTTTCAAGAGGAGTTTCTCCAAGTATCTAATTAGTCATCTATCTCTTAACCATGTTGTCCAAAATCAGTAGTACTAGCATGTAATTTTTAAAAACAAAAATCCAGTTGCATGTTCTCCGAGGTAGCTCTCTCCATGAGCAGTGTTGATGGATGTAGATTGTCTCAGCACTTACGGCAAGGTGGACTAACCTTTTATCTATACATACCATTGTTTTGTGGGTTTTTTTCTTCTGTTAGTTTCAACTACTTATCTGATACCAGGGCCTTAACAGGCACATTGCTATTAAATGAGGTACTTTTTCTGTGGTTTAGGATGGCCATTGCAGGCTGGATGAAATGCATTATAAGCTATTACATGTTGCTGTCACTGGCACTTGTATTATTCTGTCATGCGTTTTCTTAGTCTAAGAAAAGAGTATCTTTAGAGAAGTGAAATTGAATAGAAGCCAGAATTAGCTGATACTGCATTTTACTTGAAAAACCTAAATGGAAAAGTGAAAAGAAAAGGCTGTGAAGGTTACATCTGAGCAGTGATGTGGCAAGTTACTTAAACTCATGTATGCAAAAAAGGTGAAGGATGTGCATGGCGAGCAGCAGTGCTTGGTTTCATGGCCTGCTACTCTCTGTGCTACCTTTTGAGTGTGGGTCCAAGTCCAGCCCCTGCCCTCTAGTTTTATGTCAAGTGGGAGTTGTTCGTACTTCTGGTGGCAAGTGTATAAATTCACGGGTTTTTATAAGTACCATGTGCAGGTAATTATCTAAGGAGCAAATTGAGTTAAGCAATTTTCCAACTGAACTGGTTAGATGTAGTTTTATTGATTAAAATGGATATTTTTGAATTCATGTAAGTCATGTCATGAGAAAAAACTGAAAGAAGCTTGGAGGGTATTTTGGTGATGCTTATCTGAAACAGCCCTGAAAGTGCTGTGGTATGAAAAAAGTGAAATGAAGATCCTTCTTCTGGCTTGGTATCTTCCTGACAGGGTACTCATCTACCTTGGGCTGCAATAATTGCTGTGTAGTGACTGTTTTGCATGTGTCCAAACCCAAAATTTTAGTGTAGGGCTAAGAGCTGTTGTGTTGAAACTGCATGGGAAAACCTGCTGTCTCAGCCTGAAAATTTCTTATGTTTGTTCTTGAGGTTGTATTTGTTCAAGAGAATATGTAGGGGAAAGACAGCATAAATCAAAAAATATGCTTTATGCACTTGAAATTGCTTATTTAAGAGGAAGCTCATGGGGTGCACAATGCTTCTTCTCATGTAAGTGGGATCAGCCTTTGGAAGGGAGTTTTACTCCATACCTATTTCTGTCCTGCCGAGGGGTCTTACACCAAACCCCTGTGGTGTCAGTGGGTCAGTTTATTCCATGTAGCGGCAATTGGATGCTCTTCATCTCCAGTAACTCTAATTTTATTAGCACTCATCTGACCCCTTTGGTCTGGAGGAGACATGAAATAATAGGTTCCCATCCACTTCTGTGCCACTAGTGAGACATGCTGGGGTTAGAGTTGAGGTGGAATGAAGGGAATAGATGAAATGGATATGATTGCTCGGGCACCATGTTGGCACCATTGGTGCTAAAAAAGGTGTAAGAGATGGAAGAAATGTCAGGCTGCAGCAGCACCTGGAATCTGCTGCGAGCAGGCGAGGAGGCATCAGTGTGTAGTGGGAGCAGAGCAAGAAGTTAGTGGCTAGGAACTGTAGGGTGAGCTCAGCTGGGGAAAGGTAAAGCTTGTGCCAGTCTAGGAGGAAAGAAGGAAGGTGGTAACAGGCTGTGTAGGAGGTTGGGAATTGCAGCTGTGGGACCTCTGGACAATGTGCTGCTTGTAAGCAGGCTGAGCTTTTGGATGGCTTTTTTTGTTACAGCTCAAAGTGCTTTCTTTCTTCTTCTACAACTCACGGGAATCAGTCAGGAAGGAAGAAGTGTCATGAAACTGCTCATGCACTGCAGGCTGCAGCAGAAGCCATTTTCTGGCTTCTACAGTTAGTACTAAAACAACTGCTTAAATTTCAAACACGTATGAGAACAAGTAATAGTAGATTTCTTTGCTCCTCTGGACAGCTGTCCATAAGGTCCTAGAAGAGCATTTGCAGCTTTTTTTTTGGTTCAAAGCACATATACTGGCATGGATGTTAGAACAGCTGTACAGTGGGATTGAGAATTGTGATGTGGTTGTGGGAAGGCCATGGTCAATGAAGTGCCTTGTGCTCAGAGCAGTCACCCAGAAAGGAGAAAGAGGGGGAACATGTGGTTTCTTGGCTCTTCTTTGGGAGATGTCTGTAAGGGGCAGGTTGCTCCTGTGTGTTGAGATAGATCTTCTGTTGGACTGTGTGTGTTTGGATGTTGTAATAACAAGGCTTCTATGGTCGGACATAATGATCACAGAAAGCCAGAGTTATCATCTTGCTGCTACTTCTGTCTTTTGGGTCAGTGCATTTCTCTGTAAGCCACAAGCCATTTTATCTGTAAGTGCTGGTTGGTTTTCTGCCCACAGTTACGGAACATGAGGCTTTCCTCAGCAAAAATTACTTTCCTTGAAAATTCAGTCAACTTGAAAACTTTGTCTCTTTTACATGTAGACGGTTGTGTTGCTAGGAACTAGAAAGGGCTTGGTGCAAATAGATCTTTGGGAAGAGAGAAGTTCTGGAATGTTTTCAGTTGTCTCAAGGAGAACTTCTCTGATACAAGTTTTATTTCATTCACCTTGCTCAAATTTCTTCTTGTTCTTTTCTTCCTACGACCTTGTTTTGGTCCCTATCCTAATCAGAAGTTCCCAGAAATGGTTTTTAGGATGAAGGCCTCCACACATATCTATTACTTTCTTCAAATGAGTGAGGGCCTGAGGCTAGGATGTCAAAAAATTCCTAGTAAGAAAACAGACTTAGCTACACTCCTTGTAGCTATCGTGGGATCTCTGAACCCAAAACTGTACCGAGATGGATGTATTTCCTGCCCCTTCCCCCTTCCTTCTCTCCTTAAGTCAAACCTTCAAAATTAAATGACAGTGTCAGCAAAGAGATTGTTGCAGCTTAATGAGTTTCAATTGGGTTACAGTTTGAAGCCTGACTCCTTGCAATGACAGATTAATAACTCCTTCTGCTGAAGCTTTAGGAGGGGGAATAATTATTTTCTAGGCTTTTTTTTTTTTTTTTTTTTTTTTTTTTTTTTTTTTTTTTTTTTTTTTTTTGACTGGAAAGCTCATTTCTTGCTAGTGCCTGAGCCAGGTGCTCTTACTGTAAATCTTTTTGTAACAAAAGACTTGACATTAATATTTTTCAGACTCTGAGGAACTTGTGGCCTCCTGCTTGAGATATGCTCATTAACATGCAAATGGAGAAAAAGGCAGTAACAGAACACAAGGATTAAATAGAAAGCTTTCTGTTATACACCATAAAACTGCTGCTGGTCCTGTTGTTAGTTCTCCTTGGTGCCTGCCAGCTTGGTCATTGATGTGCCTGGTGGAAAGAATCTTGGTGTTTGGGGTTTTACTCATCTGCCTTAGAAGTCTATGTTGAAAGAAATGCTTCAGCTCTGCTGCTGCTGCAAGGGACTGGGACCAGTTGCAGTTGGCACTCTGTTAGGGAGTCACTCCTGTGTGAGGGAAGGAAAAGGAGCCCCACTGGGGCAGGGGTTGGTGTCTTTGTGATGGCTCATTGCTGCTCACGCCTCTAGGAACATATGTGGTATCAGTACAAATATGGCTTTCACTACTTGGGTTTTATAAATAAGGAGGGACACTTTTATATTTTTAGAAGTATAAAGGAGCTTTTAAAATGTTGTTTATAAAGTATTTAACAGCAAATGCTTTGTTATATCGCTGTTGCATAAAACAATGATTATGCAGTAGCTAAACTTGAAAACACCTGAGTTGAGATTAGCTGCATACTCTGTAATCTCTGACAAATACCTGTGCCCTTTATAACTGTGGTATTTTATTTCTAAGTTGAGATTGTCTCTTTAGACTGTGTTCTCTGGCTTGTCCAAGGTCTTTCACTGAGTCATTACTGAGGCTGGGATTTGGCTCAGGAGCCTTGACTCATAGTCTCGTGCTTGGACCAGAGGCCACATGTGATTACCACAGGACAGCAGCTTCTTCCAGGGCTGCCTGCCAGTTCAGGCTGTTTAACAGATGCTGTCGGGTTGGGGTGTGTGTGTTTTGTGGGTTTAGGGGTTTTTTTAACGCTTTTAAACTTTTCTTTGTCTTTTCTGGATTTTAGATTCTAGGGGAGAATACAAGGAGCAATTTTTCTTACTGGCTATCATTTTGCTGTATATTTATGGTCAACTTTCTGTGGTTGCCCTCTTGCTTATATGATCTACTTGTTCCTCCAAATTATTTTAAAAAAACTAATGTATGTGAAACGTAATAGTTCTTCAAAATTAACCTTTGAATTTCCAAAGCAATCTTCTGTTTAAATCTCTTGATAGTTGTATTTTTAAATCACTCTTTTTCTACCTTGAACCTGTTCTTTAACCCCATCATCAGTAAGAATGTGCACTACAGAATAAAGCATACCTGCCTGCCCCTGTAGTTCATAATTTTTTTTACCATTTTACTATACATGTAAGTATGTAAATCACACTAACATGACACAACATGAAAAAGAATTAGATCCCTACACTCCTGTGAGTTTTTTGTAACCAAAGGCTTACGATAAGGCACGAGTGCATAGTGCACACGTGTCTGGCAGTAGAGCCAGCAAGTTAATTTGACATTTGGTTCTGCATAGTGTGCCAATAACGTTTTTGTGTAATCTGTTTATTTAAATTCAAAACTATGCTTAGTTTGGCTTATTTTAAAAGGGAATAAAATGCTTATTACAAAGATGCCCTTGATAGCATACTGCTATGTCTGCCTACAATGAGGAAGAACTACCCACTTGTTTACTGTCTTTTAACTTCCTTATCTAAAATAGCCCTAAGGCAATGACAAAGCCTGACCTTGAATCTGTTATTCAGAATTTTAGGGTTTGGATATCCTCAAAATTTCTTCCAGACTTAAGAATCGGCATCCTCTGCCTCCCTTCCCTGTTGAAAAATGCTTTTTAAATTTTTTTTTTTTTTTTTACTGAAATGTAGTGAGAGTTTATCATGTGCTTACACTGCTGAACGTAAACTGCTTCCCATTTTTCAAAGGTTGCATCTTTTGCAGCAACGTGACGAGATGGTGAATGCCACACTGGCAACATTGCACCGTTGAGAAAGTAGCTAATAGATTAGCCATGCTGAGTGCAAGACAGAATCACAACAAGGCTGGAAAAGACCTCTGAGATCGAATCCAATTCAGGACCGAACAGCACCATGTCAAGAGATCATAGCACTGAGTGGCACATGCAGTTGTTTCTTAAACTCCTCCAGGGATGGTGACTCCAGCACCTCCCTGGGAAGTGTGTCCCAATGTCTAATCAACCTCTCTGTGAAGAAATTCCTCCTAATGTCCAGCTTGAACCTTCCCTGGCACAGCTTGAGGCTGTGTCCTCTTGTCCTGTTGCTGGTTGCCTGGGAGAAGAGGCCGACCCTCACCTGGCTACAGCCTCCTTTCAGGTGGTTGCAGAGAGTGGTACGGTCACCCCTGAGCCTCCTTTTCTCCAGGTGAAACACCCCCAGCTCCCTCAGCTGCTCCTCACAGAACCTGTGTTCCACACCCTTCAGCAGCTCCATTGCCCTTCTCTGGACTTGCTCCAGCACCTCTATATTCTTGAAGTGAGGTGCCCAGAACTGGACACAGTACTCGAGGTGTGGCCCCACCAAGGCTGAGTACAGGGGAAATACAGATGCTATCAGAGGCCTGGGGTTCTGTAGACACTTGCTTAACCCTTCTTCAAGGGGTTGTATAATGGTGTTCCTTTGCCCTCCTGTACAGGGTAGTACAGGGAATGGCAAGCAAATGGTACAGAGAGTGCTAGTGCTTCTGGAGATGGTATGTAACATGTGATCTGTTTTTTTTAATATGCAATGTTATTGGCTCAATTCTGGATCAGAAAAAATGCTTGAATTATTTTGTACAAGTGTTGAAACTTCCTCATAAATCACTGTGAAATTTGAAGGTGTGGACTGTGAGGTTCAAAGGCTGACCCTGTAATAGAAAAAATACTTTATCCATTGCTGTTTAGGCTATATAAAGTAAAACTTTCCAAGTGTGGTATCTTGATGCACACAAACATCCAGTAGAAAAATGATCCATGTGAGAAACACTGTGTATTATTATTAGTCTTTCACCTTGAAAATACATACAGGGCTTTTTTTCATCCTTCTTGCCAAGTTTTTTTCAGCTTTGTTTGTTTGTCCTCAAGCTGGTAAAAAGTTCAGTTTGGAAGTAGGGAAGAAAAATCTAGACTTTAAGATATAAGAAATCCTTTCTTTTTTTTTCATATTCTTCATGTGTATTTTCAAAAGCAAATGGTATTTTACTCTCTATCGTCAAAGAAGCTGGTACCCAGGTGCCTAAAATGTGCTATTCTGCCTCTGTGTGGGCTGCACTACGGGAAGACAAACTCTGCCAAGCCAAGGCTGGCTCTCACTACTGACAGTGTTGCCCAGCTACACAAACCTGTCAGTGGTTTGCTGCAGTGTCACTTCCAAAGTATACTATTATTGCATAAAAAAAAGGAGAAGTATTAGTAACAAGTGCTTTATGTGATATATCACAATATCTGCTTTCCTGTACTTATCTGGAGCTAGCTGAGTATCTCCTGGTCAACCCTTTTGCCTGCTTTTGATAGGGTCAGTTAAGGCCCAAGGGAGGTGGCAAGTCAGGGTGGACTGAGGAAGTAAAAGCAGCCCCTTCCTAGTCTGCTGGATATTTTTGGCTTTTATGATAAGACTCATTGCTATTTCTTCTGCTCTGACTTACTGAGTTAAGAGTGTAGTCTGTCATTTAAACAAAGTAAAAACCCAGCTCCAAAGCAAAAGAAAGCCCCAAAGCAACAGAAAGCCCCAAGACCTGATCCAGAAAGCAATTAAGGTGATTTTAAAGAAACTTCTGCAGTATGAAGTATCTGTTTGAGGGGTCCAAATGTTCCTGGGAAAGACCTCGGGAGGTAGTCTTGTCCAGCCCTTTGGTCAGAGCAGGCCCCCACAGTTTAGGTTGCTCACGGTTGTACTCAAGTGAGTTTTGGCTACATGCAAGGAAGGAGATGCAGCCTTTGTGACAGCCTGTTCTGGTGCTTAGCCACTTCATTGTTTTAAAAACAAACCTTGCCTAATTTTTTTTCGCCTGCATTGCAACAAGTTTGTTGCCTTTAGTTTTACTCACTGTGTACTTTCCAGAAAATTCTGTCCCTCTCTTCTCTGCCTCCCAGAGAGTCGCTGCAAACAGCAGTAAAATCTCTACCGGGTCTCCTTCACTTAGAAGGTTGAAAGGGAAGGAACCTCAGTATTCAGTACCTGGCTCTTTACCAGAAGTGTATGAAAGAAATTGTATCTGAACAGGTTTGAGCTCACAGATTGATCCAGTCCACTGATTCACAGATCAAGCTGAATTCACTGATCAAACTGTGTGATGTGAAGTGTGAATGCCTCTGGTTTCCTGCAGTCAGCTGCCAACCTGCGCTCCCTGAAACCTCAGGGCTACTACAGCAGAGAACTGGGTTGGAAATCACACAGACCACGGCTCTTACCAGATAAAGGTACTCGTGGTTCTGTGTGTCTTTCTGAATTCATGTTTTCACTTCAGTGACTTTTGTACTCAAACAAAACCAAAGGTAAAGATGACATTCTAAATGGTGTATTGTTAGATTGGTGTTGACCAGGCCAGTTGCATCAAAGGAGCTTTAGATTGGATATTAGGATTATTTTATTCACCGAAAGGGTGGTCAAGCATTGGAATTGCCCTGGGAGATGTATGAGTAACTATCCCTGGAGGTGTTTAAAAGATATGTAGATGTGGCACTTAGGGACATGGTTTAGTGGTGGACTTGGCAGTGCCAGGTTAACAGTTGGGCTCGGTGATCTTAGGTATTTTCCAACCTAAATGATTCTCTGACTATGTCTGAAATCTAATATTTTTCATTATCAATAGCGATTTGTTTCAGAAGGGACAAAATATTCCCAGGTTTTAATGCTTCGTTTTTGGTAAGGTATTCTTTGTGTACAACCTCCATGATCAGCATTGTACAGGCAAGCTGCTGGCATAAATGGTCTCTCTGTTAAAAGTGAGAATGCAAGTCATGCATACAGGGTATTAAGTATTAGTTTTTGAGATTATCCTTCCGAAGAGTCCTTGAGCAATGATGGAAACTTGCCCTGCAATAGTTACCGTAACCCAAAACTTTGAAAGTAAGGCGCTTCTCAAATTTTGAAGTATTTGTATCCATTTATAGTTTTTTCTCCCTTGTGACAGCTTTCCAGTAGAAGGCGGTGCTGGGTTTATTTGGCCTACAGGTTCTCTTTTTGAAGAGGTAGACTGTTCTTAAGCAGTCAGAAAAATATTTGCTGTCTTGATCCAGGTTGTCCATAAACTCTTCAGCAGTGACCCCTCAGGCAGGAGTAACACAGAGTTTGTATTGATTCTTCTGTATCTGTTCCTAGATTCCAGCAACCATTCCTTGCTTTCAAATAAACAACAGACCTATACTGAATTTATGCTTATGTTAACAGCCTGGAAGTAAGTCTTAGCCTAGGCTTGCCATTGAAAAATTCCAGATACCTCTCTGTTCTGTTTTTGTTCTCCAGCTGCAACTCTGATGTTTTAGAAATGATTGAAATCAAGTATCCAGAGAGAATTACAGAGGATGCCCTGGTCTTATGTGTAACACCTAATGGCAGACAGCTTAGAAGGGCAGCCTTTCAGAGGCTATAAATCAGGCAGTTTGTTCTGCCCTAAAAGCCTTTGGGGTTTTAGTTTTTTGTGATCTTGGGGGGCTGACTGAGCTGTCTGAGCTTTGTTAATGCTGTTTTATCAAGTGAGATGGGATGTGGAAATCACATAACAAGTCCAGTAACTTTTTTAGTATGTAGAAGATGTGATGTTCATTGGAAAACTGAAAATTCTTCCATAGTTTTCGGCAAGGACTTCCATTTTGTTTTTTTGGAAAAGCACTAGTGACTTCTGTCAAACGTGCACTGTAATGTTTCACTTTATTGTTCAAAACCTGTTGGTTTGGGACGATATGATATATATATAGCAGTATGCCTGTACCTTTGTAAAGTCAGGGAGCTTTCCATTCTTCTAATTAATCTTTTGAACTAACAAATGTCTAGTATTTTGCTAATGAAGCTGGCCATGGAATTTGTGTGTCTTCCTTGGGCCCCTTTTGTTTTCATGCATATTTCCTTTAATGACTGAGCTGTGAGTAGATTTACCCACTTGACTGCTTCTGACAGCCTTTTGCCTCAACAAAGGCACCTGGTCCAGGTGCACCTGCTGCAAGACAGCACCCTGACAGCAGGGACCACGTGTTCCTAAACTGCATGGTGCTCAGTGCAAAAAAATGATCCATTTTGGTGTTTTATCAATAGGAGGTGTAGGAAATTTCCCTGTACCTGTGTTACTAGGCCATGGGATAGTGAGGATATGGGATAGAATGTTTCACTTCAAATGCTAAGTAGTTATGAATATAATTGTCATCTATTTGGTATATTTTATTATGGGGGAAAATGTACAAGTGGATTACATCCAGTTATATAGTGCAATCCCCTCCTGCTCTCAGGTTTCTCTTCCTAATGCAAGAGTAATGGGGTTTCCCATCTGCTTTTGCAATGCATTCACTAAGGACAGTCTCTGACCCTAAGAAGCTACTACATCTACCAGTGTCCCCCTCTCTGTTCTCAATGAGTAGCAATATAGAATTGGCTTTGTGCCACAGCTGTGTATAAGCTCATCTGTACAGTTTTCTTTCTGCATTCTGATTTACTACAGGATTTCTGGCTGATGCTGGTTAGAACAGTTTTTACCACAGTCTTCCTGATGTATTCTGTGACCATGGCTCTCCCTAGCTGTGAGCAGGGTGAGAGCAGCAGAAAGCTTAGGCTGCTTGCCTGGCTGGGTTGGTGAAGGTGTCTGTAGCCATAACTGGTAGTGCAAGTGGCTGGGAGGGGACTGGCTGTAACCTGTTACTTTGTGCAGAGCTGTGTTTCTGCCTCATCCATCATACATAGCTGTAAAATGTTCCAGTGGTGTTAGGAGATGCTTCTATAAATCTGTGTATTTAAATCGTCAGCATTTGAAACTTCAGTAGATGACACTGGCTTAGGGCATTTCTTCCCCTGTGTTCTCTCTGAGTATGTACTTCCTTTTTCTAAATAAAACGTATCTTAATATTCTAGTTACTTTGGAATGATCTTGTTACTGCTCTGTTCTCTTGATCTTAGAGAAGGAAGGCTGGAGATGAGCCTCCCACTAGGGTCACAGCTGCTACCTGCTGTGACGGGTACCTTGCACTAAAACAGTTTTGTCGCTATGGACTTGAAGAGAATGGGGTGTGTTCCTCTGGTTGGCTTTTTGGGGGCGCAGTTTGGTTGCTCTTTGCACTGTGCCATAATGAAACATCTATTTGGGTTCTTTGTTGTCTGTGGTAGATTGTTTTGTTTTGTTTTACCTCATTTATTTCCTAGTTATTACCTGTCAGCTTCATTTACTATCTAGGGCAACTATGGATGCAGAGAGGGGGGTCACAGGGAGCAAAACCAACATTGGCTACTGACTTGTCAACAAAAGCATCAAACATTCATCTTCATCTTGCAGTTGTCTGGAATAAGGATTAAATTGCCCATCATCATAAGGCAATGGGAGCCTTTAGTAAGTGGATATCAATTTGTTTGCTTACCAGACCAAAACCTGTTTTGACTGTTCTTATATGTTCTCTCCACAGAAGTTTTTTTTCTTAGTACATTGTAACAGGAATGGTGCTCAGTTAAAACTGTACTTCTCCAGCCCCCTGGCATTAAGTTACGAATTATTTTTGTTGCTGTGTCTGATGCATTTGTTATTGACAGTGTTTTCTGGTTGGATTTTCTCTGCCAGCTAAGTATTTTGTTCCTGAATCCTGGATCTCTTAGGATTGCTCATTTATACCTTATTTTATTTTTGTTTACATGAAATGGGGAAAATGCTTGCAAATGACATGTAGCGGCTTTGTGCATGTCACCTGACTTTCAAAGTTTGTGGACTACACAGAAGATTGTGCAACAGGAATTGTTTACTTGCTTAGAATTGTGGGACTAAAAACTGCATCCTTGCTGCAGCCATAAAATAATATGGCAAACATTACCATTCCAAATAGTTATGGCCACGTGTTTCCAGCAGTCATTGTTTCTGGCAATAGTGTTTGCCCGGTTCTGTCCTGAGGCAGGTGAAATGTATTTGATGTATCCTGATGTTCAGCCTCTCATGTGACTGGGAGTTTACACTTTTGAGATGTGAATGAGGGTGAGGAAGACAAAAACTGAAATGGAACCTTTTGTTTGTCACTTCAGTCAGGTACCAGATTCTTCAAATTCATTGGTGGTTTTGATGTTCTCAGGGTCTCTCTTCCTCTGCAGAAAACTGATAGTAACAATTCACTTCAACGTGTTTATGATGCACATATGCTTTTAAAGTTCATGCATGATCCCTTGGATGTCGTTTGAAACTCATAAAGGTGCAAGAGTAGCAAACAAGCCTCATGAACTTTCACGTCTCTTCCAGGACTCATAGTTGGGGTGATCTTGAGATATGGGACTCCCTCCACGAGTGGCCGTGACAAACCATTCAGCTGCTCACAGGAGGACAGGCCCTTCACCACGCTGCTGGTCAACGTCAGCGGCAAGTTCTTCGAGTATACGCTCAAAGGGGAAATAAGCCCTGGGAAGATCCACAACGTGGAGCAAAATGACATGTTGAGAAAGGTGAGGCTACACCATTTCTCATGCTTGGCTGAGTGTTTCTCCTTCATCCTGCTTGTTTCTCCTTCATCTGTGCTTCCCTCCCTCCTCCCCCCTCTATCCCATTCGAACGTCAGGTAGTATCAAGTGTCAGTGTTCCTGATAGTAACAGCACTTCAATGCTTAATTCAAAAGCACCTTCTGTATTATATCACTGCTGGAGAAACTGTGCTCTGTTACACGTATGTAGTGCTTTCCTAAAGGCCTTGGTTTGAAGACTTAATGTATGTTTCTAACATCTGTAGAATTCACAGAGACCAGCTGAATGAAAAAATAATACAAATAAATATAATATAAATAAATATAATATAAATAAAAATATAAAATATAAATAATAACAAAAATAGTCTTATGCTGACTTGTATAAAAGCAATATGAGGAAAAGGATAATTTCTTAGTGAAAAGTGATTGTTCCTTGTTGTTTGATTTTTTTTTTCCCCCCCCTAGGGTTTTAAAATCTGTTTATTGTCAGGAAATAGTTACTACTTCCACCCCTATAAATCACCAAATGAGACAGTCTGGTATTGGAAGTGAAATTCACCTATCAGCAGTTATTCAGATGTGTTATTTGTCTTTTTATTCAGTGTCAGGAATTAATAATCTTTTGTGTGTATCAAAGCTAGATGTTGAAGTATAGATTGTGATCTAAAAATACTTCTTTCTGCAGATTATGAAGAGAGCTTAGCTGTCTAAATGTATCTGTCTGCTCTAGGTATCTCAAGTTAGCTGAAATGAGCCCTGCTCTGGGAGGGCACAGTTTTAGTGTTTGTTTTCTAACCTGTGCTTAGGCAGAGGATGAAGAGAGCCTAGTTAGTCTCACATGTGTGAAGGTCTTCTGTTTGCATTTTAACTGTTGTTTTTTGTTCTTTAGTGTAGTGTAGTCCTTCCTGGATATCTGGAACTCCTACTGAAATACGTGGAAGAGGTGTATGATCCAAATTTCTGAAAACCAGTCTTGTATCTGACTTGACTGGTTTGCAATAACTATTCAGTGGTTAAACTTGCACAAAAAAGTAAACTAAAATAGCAGTTCATCTGCAGCTATACCAATATCAGGTATCACAATAGGAGAGATCTTCTCCAGTGTGATTTCTACTAGAAATTTTTAATTTAAAATAGGGGACTGTGTTTGGGACTGCTGACAGATCATGGGTAATGGATGTAATGCCTGTTCCTTCTAGATGTTATTTACCAACAAGAGCTGCAGCTTTTTGCTGCTATGTAAAAATGGAGCTGGCCGATGTTTTAGAGGGTCAACTTATCTATTTCAACAGCAAAAACCAGTGGTTGTCAGAAAATGAACAAGGAAAAAGACCTAACAATTTGTATATGTATGTTTCTAATTGAAATTTCATGTTTTATTTTTCAGGTAACATTTGACCCAGAAGTTTTTTTCAACATTCTATTGCCTCCTATAATTTTTCATGCTGGTTATAGCCTGAAGAAAGTAAGTGCAATGATTTCTGAGGAGGATAGGTCCTTTATTTTTAATGTGAGATTGCTGATTTGTTCAGGATTGTGGTCTCCTTTCAGGCATTTACTTACAGTAAGAAAAATCTCATTTCCTCCAGAGATGGTTAGGTCATATTGTTTTAAGAGAAAATATATGTATTTTTGAGTATAAGTGTATTAAACTCTAGTTAATTTTGCTGATTTGTTTTCCTTTGAATTTACCCAGACATCAATGTCAGTTTCACTTAAAGTAAAAGATGTTCTGTTATGAATTGTTTTAGTCCTTCTCAAATGTCCAAAATGCAGTAAATTATGCTGAGAAGCAGACCTAACCCTGAATCCCAGTGGGAGATGTGCCAGACCCTTAATGGCAGAAGGGCCCAGATTCTGATCTTGCTTGAAGACACTGTGAATTGGTGCTGGTTTCTGTCAAAAAGCTTTCTGTTAATAAGCTACATGTAGGATCTAATGCATGACACAGATCTGGTTTATTCAATTTAGTGAAGTTGAATTGAATTTACATAGCAGTAATTGAAATGTTTCTCTGAAATGGAGGTGTGTTTCTGTGTATTGACCCAAGTGAAGTAGTGTGCTACATGGTTCTGAATGGGTGATATAACTTTTCTAAAATAAGTATATAAACCTCTTTTTCTTATGCAGAGACACTTTTTCAGGAATTTGGGATCCATTTTGGCTTATGCCTTTTTAGGAACAGCAGTCTCTTGTTTTATTATTGGGTAAGTGAACTCTGATATCAGTTCCTCTCTACAGTAAAGTTTAAGTTGATAAAACATGCTCTCTCTCTTTGCCTGCACATATATATTTTGTGTATGTATTTACACACACATTTAGTTTAAGATCATGGTCATGTTGGTTTGCTTGCCTACAATCTTTTATGCTGCTTATATTACTGTGTAATTCCTGTATCTTGTATATGGATATTCTGAATAACAGAAATCCTGAATTGTATTGGTGACCTTGGCTTGTCTCTCAAAGAATTTCACTAGAGAAATAATCTGAAGACTATTCTTACCTCAGAGGTTTTGGCCTGCGTATTGTGTTGGGAGAAATAACACTGAGGAGAATTTTGAGCAGGGAAAATTTGGTGGAAAACAGAAGAAACATGTAGACTCTGTGCTAATTGTGTGAAGATTTCAGAATTTGCTTACTGGTTTTATATGATGTCTGCTGGATCACATATTGCTTTCCCTTGGCCTGTCTGAAATGCAGCTTGTTTGACTTGGAATGTTTTATCTTCTTTCTCTTCAGGAATCTCATGTATGGAGTTGTGAAACTAATGAAGTTGGTGGGTCAGCTGTCTGATAAATTCTATTATACAGACTGTCTCCTCTTTGGAGCGATAATATCTGCCACTGATCCAGGTATCTTGATGAACATTCTTTAGTAACCTTTCAAAATCACTCCATTGTTAGGATTTTCGGCCGCATATTAACAGGACTCTATTTTCAGTTATGCTATATTAGTATCTCTGAGCTTCTTCTCTGAAATGCATGCAAATTCTGAGCATTTTGAAAGCTGTACTCTGCTGATTTGTGGCTGAACTGGTATGACACAATGGTATATTTGGAGAAAAGTGTAACTCTCTTGTTCAAATACTTAAATATATTTTTGCCCAGTGGTTTGTTGTTAAGTGTGAATCAAGTTTAAGACTGCAAATAGACGAAATTATTACATTTTCTGGATAGCAGGACTTCCTTCTTCAGCTACATTGCTTGGGGCTGGTTAATTTAAGAGCAATATTTGAGGCTTTTAGGCTCTTTAGGTGGGGGATTTTTTTTTTTTCCTCTTTCAAATGAACTTCATGTTTTACAAGTTTAAGCAGAAGAATGCTTTTCTGGCCAAGTAATATCAGCTTTTGCCCAAATAATGTAGACATCCTTCAGAGTCAAGCAGGCTCACATTGATGCCCTGCTTGACAGATCAGTTTGTAGGGCTGGCAAAGGTCAGGTGCCAGGGTGGGGAGTGCTGAAGTATGAAGCTTGACATTTAAAGCAGTTTATTTGAAGTGCTTAGTGGTTATTAGTGTGAAAATGGGAAGTAGCTCCTGTGATTGAGCTGAGCTCTGAACAGCTGGTGGTTGCATACAATTTATGCAAAAAATCACCATGTGATTTTTGAAGTGTGTGTATGGGAACATTGTCAAGATCGTGGTCTTTCGTGTCAGACTGAGTTTTCTTGAAGAATGATTGCAAATATTTAGCACTCTTGTCCTTTTTAAATTATGTCGAAATTCACACCTGTGGCACAGTGTATACTTTGGGGAACACTTAGGATTATTTTTACTATTTTATAATGGCTGAAATAATAACGCTGTGTTAACGATCCATACATTTTTTAAAAGCAGGAAGAGCTGCACAGCATTTTGTTGATTGTCTTATATGGAACATGTTCTAAAATAATATCAGGGCTTTGGCAGAAGGGCTTTGTCTGTCCCATGCCCCTTGATTATGGGGGCCTTGCTATGAGTACTGTGCAGATGGAAGGACAACAGAGCCACCTCCTAATGGAGCTGCCCTAAAACTGATGGAGGCATGGCTTACCTGTAGGTAAAGGTGACTACTGTTTCTCATTTTAGTTTTGAACCTGTACTTCAATTGCTGCGTTTTGTTGCTTTAGCCAAACTGGAAAGTCTGCTTCGCAGCTCATGCAGTCGTTCCAGTGTTGTTTTTCTCTTTTCTTTCTGTAGTTACCGTGCTAGCAATATTTAATGAGCTGCATGCTGATGTGGATCTCTATGCCCTTCTGTTTGGAGAGAGCGTGTTGAATGATGCTGTTGCCATTGTATTATCCTCGTAAGTAACTACATGAATTTCTACTCTGAAATGACTAATTGCTTTTGTCATTTGTCTAAAATAAATGCTTTTTCTGAGAAACATTATTTTAAGTTTAAATGGATTGTCTTTAACTGAATTGATAACCATTACAAACATTTGCCAAGCCCCCTAATGCATACACAGGCCAGAATGACACACATGCCTTCAGTATGGGATTGGCTTCCTGTAGCTCAGGTAGTGTTGTCACAGAAAAAATCTTTTCTGATGCCACTTCTAACTTCTCATTGTGTTCTCTCTTTCTAGATCTATAGTTGCCTACCAGCCAACAGGTGAAAATACCCATGCTTTTGATGCTGCCGCATTTTTCAAGTCTGTTGGTGTTTTCCTGGGAATATTCAGTGGTTCTTTCATGATGGGAGCAGTGACAGGGGTTGTGACAGCTCTGATATCCTTTTTCATGTTTAGTTATTCTGGCTGAGATGGCACATGTCGGTATTATCAGGGCTTTCCTGTTTCCAGTTATAGCAAAATCGACTCTAGCTTGTTTAATTCTGAGTATGAAGATGTGATCAGTACTAATGTGACGTTTTTTTCTGTAGAAAGGCATTATAGGTACCCACAAAAATCAACTCTTTCTAATAAAATTGAGGCCGTACTAGAAGTTTTAGTGATGTTGCTGCAACAGGCCAAGGGAGGGCCTTAAATAGGCATGTCCTAATAACATTTAGTTTATTTTTATGAAATTAGAAAACCTAGTTTTTATTATTAGTCTTGAAAGACGTCTCCTGTGATAACTGGTATTTGATTCTGTCTTTGGCAAAAGCTCACAGTTATTTCTGACCCCTACAGCACTCTCAGTCCTGCATTTAAACTTTTTGCCAGAAATCTGATGTCATACGTCTTGGATAAGAATGTATCTCTATGAGAGTTAACTTAAAAACATGATGTGCCTTGCATGATGTATTCTGTTCTCTTGATGCTTTTTGCTGCTATTTGGTTAGATCTCTGAGGTGCTCAGCAAGCAATTTGTGTGGGTGTTGTTTTAGGCTCAGGCAGGAGACCTCCAGCCTGAGCTGCTCCAGGAGTCATGACGCTTCTTCAGGAAAAAAATTAAGTCTTTACCTTCTGACTGGCTAGTATAACCATATCTGTACATGTCCCAGGCTGCTTTGATCTGCCTAGACTTCTGAATGCTGACCTGGAATGGGTAAAGTGTGATGTTTCATACAATCATCATGAACCTGTGACTCTTAAGCAGTAACGTCTCAACTGTATCTTATCTACACACTGTGCAGATTTCCCTGACACGTCTGCATAATGGAAACCCTTTAGGTGTAACGTGGAAGATGTGCTGTTGCTGCTTTAATGTTCAGTCTCAGTTCCACTGATCCGCAATTGATGTGACCCAGAACCATGATTCTTACTCTGGCTTTTAGGCTACCAGCCAACCACAGCTCTCACTGCTTAAATGCAGTTGCTGTGGGTTTTGGCTTGCTGGTTGGTTACTAATTATGACTGAAATGCATTCAGATCCACTTTATAAAATTATGCTTCTGAAGCAGCAACTGGTGCTTGCTTTTTCTAATGGTTGTGCTCAGGAAGGTGATGTGAGGCTGTCCAGAACAAAGCCTCTGTGGTGGCATTTTGTGTGTGTAGTGGGTTTTTTTCTCTTTTTGTTCTGTTTTGGTTTTAGTTTTTGGTTTTGTTCTTTTTCTTTGGTTGTTTAATTATATAACTATTTTCTTTTGGAAACATCCTTAATGCTGAGCAATGCTGTAGAAGCAAACTAAGTTTGGATTTTACTCTTCATAGCTGATTAGAACCTGTAAGTTATGGATTAAGTTAATAGATTGTTGTTCCTATAGTGTGAAGTACCTATACCTGTACCTCTTTGAGTAAGGGGTTTCATGCAGTCATGCACTGTCCTTTGAGAATAGATAGAATTCTTGGTTCCAAATGATGCAGATAATATACAAGGACTTATTCTGGCTTTCAGCAAGCTGTCTGTGGTTTTTTAAAAACAGCTAAGGTATAGTACCACATTGTATATTCTATCTAAATTGCAGAATCTGACTGGTTGAAAAGATGTGAAAAATAAGGCCATGTCTAACAAATAAAAAAAAGAATTAAGAAAAAAGAAATAATAATTTAGTTTCAGTTAACATTTCAATTTGATCGATTATATGGTATAATAAAATGTTTTTCTTTTCTTGCCTTTCTCTCACCTTCATCTTCCTCCAAAATCATGAGCACAGGTTTTAATTTCAGATTTAGTGAAATATTTTGGTATGGTTACTTACAATAACAAGCAAGGGGAATAAACAGTTCGATACACAAAACTGCCAAAAAAGACTGAAAATAAGGAATTGGTTCTGATAAGAGCCCTTGCCTAACTTCAGGGGAACAAGGTTCAGCCTCTTCCTCTCCCATGGAGTGACTGTGGCTATGCAGATTCCTTAGGCATCCATGAATGTCCCTTGAGCCAGGCACTGGGATTATCTGAGCACTCTGTGGGGAGATGGGTTCCAATTTTTGTTATGGTGGAGGTTGCTGCTTCAGAAGCATGATCTTAGAAAATAAATCTGTTTGGGAGAAATGGTGGGGAGGAATTCAGCTCAGCTCAAAAGTTTTGGAGGTGGTTTCTGTGCAGAATTAACAGCTGTTAAAAAAATATGGTGCGTTTTATATTAATGTCAACTTGGAGAATAATTTTTTTTTTTTTCTAATGATGCTCTGGGCTTTTTTTTGAGGGCAACCTTCTGACGAAGTAAGGTCATGGCTGAAGGTGTGTCTGGAGTGTATGTTTGCCCTAGTCCAAGTCAGCAGAAAATGTCAGCAAGAAGTAGGTGTGAATGGAGGGTTGGTACTGATTGCCTTCATAGGAACTGTGCATAGCTGTTTGCACCTCAGACACAGTGTGCTGTTCAGTGTTCACCTGCTGCCAGAGTAGTGCTCAGGAAAAAACCACCAGAAGAATTCTATAAATAGGTGAACAACTGCTTTTTGTATTGTGTGAAGACCTAAATTTAACACTACTGAAATCCGTTCCACTTCTTCAGTAGGTGTATGTATTGTTAATTCTGTGTGTGCTTTGATGATCCTCAGGTTTTGCTCTCCTCTGCAAGATGAACTTGTTTTTTCTTTCCCTTGAAAGACTGAGCTGCTCTGAGTTGGCTTTTTCTCTAAAACACATCAGCATAACCAGAGGAAATACATTTTGTAGGCAACAATTGTTTTGTGTTAAAAGTACTGAAGTAGCCATGCTTGCTGGAAAAGACTTATTAACAAAGCTGAGCAGAAAAATTCTTATAAATCTTACTGATCTTAGGGTTGCTGTAGTCAAGGACAGCCCTGTGAATTAAACGCTTTTGAATGCATTTTATGCTTTATTTGAAGGTGGGAGTAGGACTTGTAATTGAGGTTGGCAGGGGGAACAAAACATCATTCCCACCAGTGCCCTGAAAAACCAAGGCGCGCACACAGTCTAAAAGGAACACCAGGGTATATCCCTTCCTTGCTAGCACTTCAAAGGGAAATATAGAATACGATATTACCTCTAAGAGGTGGAGCCACGCTTATGCCATGGATTTGCAACAAAAATATCCAAAACCGATTGTTGCAAGTTGATTCCAAAGTTTGCCTTGATGTGTTGGAATTCGCATTTTTCAGCATCGAAAGTGTTTTGTTTTCCAACAAGCACTGGCTGTTAGTACATAAAACTGTTTTTCATAAATACTGGGAACAGAGAAGCCAAAGGATTTCTTTTTGATCCCTTAACAAGTGACTTAACGTGACAAAGTTTACCAAGTTGCACTGCTTCCCCCTGCTGGAAACGGCTCTCTTCTTCTTGATGTCCTGGAGCACTTTCTTGCTTGCAGAAGCTTGTGGATTTACTGGTGAGTTGTTGGGATTCAAGCACATGGAGATAGAAGCCCTGTCCATCTCAGCAGCCATTTTTCCACTTTTTCACTAAAGCTTTTCAATGAGAAACATGTTTGTGATTGAAGTTGGTTTTTTTTTTTTTTTTGCGTTCTGTTCAATGTCAAAGCTGCAGCTTACTGTGTAAAAAAGGCTTTTAAGAGCAATGGTTTAGTTCAGACACCATCTCCCTAACCTGGTATCTCACTCACTTGAATGGAAGGTTCATAATATCTCAAGGTTAAGAATGATGTATAAATTTAATAGACCTTCTGAAGGGAAAGTGTGGTGAGCTGGCAGTAAACAGGCTGATTTTGACATGTGGCTCTGTTCACAGGTGTGGTGGCTGTCCTCTTCTGTGGAATTACCCAGGCACATTATACGTACAATAACTTGTCAGTTGAATCAAGAAGTCGCACTAAGCAGGCAAGGATGTCTTTTACCTTTTTACAGTGCATTTCTGTACTAGTCCATGTACTTTTGTTTTTACAGCATCTTTTTTACTTGGTCTTTAACATGTGATGGTTTTCTCCCTAGCTCTTTGAGGTATTGCACTTCCTGGCTGAGAACTTCATATTTTCTTACATGGGCTTGGCACTGTTTACTTTCCAGAAGCACATATTCAGCCCAGTTTTCATTATTGGAGCTTTTGTATCCTTTTTCATGTCGTGTGAGGTTTCTCTGTTGTCTTATGTGCCCAAAAATGTGAGATGTCTCTTGGCTTTACCAAATAGAGAATGGTGACTGGCCTAAGTTTCCCTAATGTCTTGCAGGCACAATAATTTTGAGAACAAGCTTTGGTTACACCTTACATCAAAGCCGTAAGGCCTCAGTGTCACACAGTTGTTGTCTCTGTACCTGAATGTTAGAAGTCATATAATTTCACTAGATAAAGAAATGAATATGCTTTACTGTGTGTTTTGGCCATTGACAGCTAACACTGCTTGTGTTGTTCTTGTATTTGAACTTTGGAGACCTAGAAAAGGCTTAATTTTTCTCTTCACTTCCAGTGGCCCCTTGAGAAAGTAAGGAGCAAACTACAAATACATAAAAAGGAATGTGGGGGAATAGATCATCTTTGAGCAATGCCCCAGAGGTCAGCATCTTGGGTGATGGGAGGAGAAAGGAACTGAACTGGGGTGCAGACCGTGACATGAAGGGTACACAGTTTAAGGTTCTACCATTGTCCCTGGCTGACTTGGTAACTGACTCTCAAATTCCCCAGAACTGAACACTTTGGAGTAGTCACACTCATGTACGCTCTGCATCCTGCCCCTGTGAAATGGATTGTGTAACTGTCTCTTCACTATATTCCTGGCTGCTTGAAGATTCAGCACAATTAAAAGTGTGCGTGAAGAAATTGGAACTAGTCTTCCAGTCTTGATTTCCCTCAGCCTGCTGTAGGAGTAGGGCTACTGGCAATGAAGGTAAAACCCAGTAAAAGGGTTATATAAAGATGGCCTTACATAAGATGTACTTATTTTCTCTTCTTTCTACTGTTTTCTGTACTACTTCTCAGGATTTATCACATTTGTCTTTATTTTCCTTCAGCCATTTACTTTTTTCTGAAATAGTAATAAATTTTCTCCTGTGTCACCTCATATCCACTTTTCTGACCTAAGAAATGCTCCAGAGCCCTGCAGACATTGGATAAAGACATAAACAGAATAGTTGCATCTGGTATACCAAGCAATGCAATTTTTCATGCTTAGTGTGGTCTTCCATCTTCTCTCAGGTTATGCTTTCTGCCCTGGGTTTGTTTTCAGTAGTGGTTTCTCTTCCTACTCACCTTTTAATAAATTTTCCGCATCTTTTTCCACCACTGCACTTGACCTCTGTTGCCTCTTGAGTGTTTTTCTACCTTTGTGAGGAGGGCAACTAGTACTAGCACCCATGTTTTACCTCAACACCTACGGTCCCCACTGAGTTAACAACTTCCAGGGGTGAAATGTAGAGGCATCACCAGCTATTGAAAGTGAAAGGCTGGACTGCAAAGGCAGAACTAGAGCCTCAGCATCCTTGACAAAATTTTAGCCATTATTCCTAAATACATTAGTCTTGATGGCTTCTGATGTCTGATTTCTGCAGCCCTCAAAAGGACTGGTATAAAAGTTGCTTGGAATAGTTATGTGAGGGTTATTGTACAAAGTAATAACCAAAATCTGATTTTCCTATAAACATTCCTTGCTGACAGTATTGCTTTACTTTAGCTATGGCAACAACCCAGTGGTGTCTAGAGCTCTTACATGGTTTTATTTCTTTTCCGTGGGTGATGTATTATTCTTCTAACATTCCCATCCCAGCAGCAAATGATCAGTGTTTGTTGGGCTTCTGGCTGTGCTGGCATTTTACAGGATTTCAGCCCACCACTCTAGTTCTTCCCAAAGTGGAAGAGGAACAGTGGGGAGAGTGTTTTTAGCTTTCTGCTTCTTCACTGGAACCATTGGATTTTTCTGCACCACAGTAAGGGTGCTTACCACCTACTGACATGAATTTCTGCAATACTCTTTCACTATTCAACTTCATTCTAATGCTGACAAATGGCTTTTGGATTTACATTCTTAGTAACTCTGTACTGTACTGTTAAATGTTTGCTAGCCAATAGGAGATTTTGCCTCTGCAGGAGCTATAATGGGGTGGCCACTTGCTGGTCTTAAGTTGGCTTCCGTTCTGTATACAGGGCTGCATTTCTGTTGTTCTGAAACACAAAATTGAATGGTGGTCGTGATAATTGTTTAAAGTGTGAATTTTCAAAGAAAAGTCCTTATTTGTACAATTGGTCATTTTAATACTACATATAATTTCACTGTGCATTTAAAAACTTAGTTATATTAGTAAAAATTTGCATTTTGTGCAATGACTTCTCTATGCACAAGTTGCATAAAATTGGGGAAAGTCTGCTTTAGATACACAGATATACGAGAACACTTGATATCATGATGTAAACCTCTCACTTAAACAAAAGCCTCATGTTCAAGCCAGGTATCCAAGACTGCATACCTCAGAAAAAAGAAATCCTTAACCCTCAGCTGTAAACAGGTTGCAATCTTCTTGGGCAGAGCTGCACATATCTACCCCCTCTCCTTCTTGCTGAATTTGGGCAGAAGGCATAAGATCAGCTGGAGCTTTCAGCACATGATGATGTTTTCAGGTAAGAGCAAAACTGCTGGGCAATGCAAAAAGTCTTAATTTTAACTCATAAGCAATCAACAGTACTACCTTCTGCTTTTATGATCCACGTTCATGCATCCTAAAGGGAAGGCTTACTGATTGCTGCAGCATGCCATCATGTATCTTTCAGCCTTTACAGAAAGTGCCGTATCTGGGGTGAGTGACATCTTGAAATGCTACCTGCTCACAGCAGGCAGCACCTCATGTTGGGAATACAGCATTTTCATTTTAAGTGCTTGTGAAGGCCATGGGAGAATTGGATGTATCTCTTCCAAAAGGCTATTTCTAGCTGAGATGAGGTTCATGTTGCGCAGAAATAGATACCTGCTGAGAAAATTGAGGCGTATTTATGGGTGCCCTTTCCCATTTAGTTGGACAAAGGTATTTGACTTAAACTGCCTTGTAATTTCTGTCACACAGATGACTGTTTAAGTTTGTCATTTAAGGCAAATTGTGTATTGTGTGTCTAAACATGTGTATCCTCAAGAAGTTCCAGGGAATCCTCTGTACACTAGAGGGTGTAAAGAGGATAGAGCCAGGCTATTTTCAGTGGTGCCCTGTGCCAGGCCCAGAGGTAATGGGCACAAACTGGAACACATGAGGTTTTCTGTTTGAACATCAGGAAACCTTTTCTACTATGTCCAAGCATTGTACAAGTTGTCCAGAGAGGTTGTAGCATCTCCATCCATGGAGATATTCAAAAGCCACCTGGACGTGGTCCTGTGCAACCTACTGCAGGTTGAGCAGGAATTGTTCAAACAGGGGAATTGGACCAGATGAACTCCAAGGGTTCCTTAAAACCTTAACCATCCTGTGATTCCTCTACATAAGAAGTCTGCAGATGGCCTGATGCCATGGCTTGGTCTTGCTAGTGAAGTTTCATAACTGGGAGCAGGGGAGAGAGGGAAATACATAGTCTGCCTGTGACTATGTTATTAACTAGAATATTTTTCTAACTGATAAAAATGTCGTATCAAGAACTCACATTTCAATTATGGATTCAACTGGAAAACTGTGAATTTTTGTCTGGATTCAGGGAGCTGCTTCACTTACATAATGTTTTGCTGTTGTCCACAAGTTGTTTGTTTCTGTCTCCCTTTTCTGTTAGTTTCTGGAAGTATTTACACATTTTCATAGCACTTGTGGATTCTTCAAGATACAGAAAACCAGGAGGGCACATTCTGTTGTAAATCATCCCAGGGCATAATTTATCAGGGAATCTAAGGAAATTAAAACTTGCTGGAGCCCGGTGCTTTCTGCCTTACACTTTGTGGCAGGGAGGGAGCAAGGAAAGATGCTGTGCTATCCACCATCACAGCTGCACATCTGAAGCTGTGTTATTTCATTCTTTTTGACAGGTCTCAGGGGAGCCATGGCTTTTGCTCTGGCTATACGAGATACTGCTACCTACTCACACCAAATGATGTTCTCAACAACTCTGCTCATCGTGTTTTTCACTGTGTGGATTGTTGGTGGAGGTACAACCCCCATGCTGTCATGGTTGAACATCAGGTCGGTATCCAGCTGTGTGCTGGGGAAACTTCACTTTTCAAGAGGCAGCTGTGCTAATTTGGCATAGTTCTGCCGAACTTGTTTGATGCTTGCTAGGAGCATTTAGAACATGATATTTTTAATATATATGTGTAGGTATTTAGAACATGATATTTTATAAAGGAAGGTGCTAGTGTAGTCTGGTGAAGAAAATGTACTGGTGCTGCTGGGATTCAGCCTACAGGTGCTCTGGTGCTCTGCAAGTAGGTAACTAGGTTCTTGTCAGTCCAGTAGGATATGGAGTAGTGTTGCCTGATAAAGCAGCTCTATATTGAAAAGAAAGAATTAATCTAGTCCCATATAAACTTCGTATTATACTAAGACCATTCCCTGTCTTTTGGTTCTTCATAATGGGCCTGTCAAGGTTTTAAGTTCAGTGAATTCTTTAATGGGTGGTGCTAAGCTGAATACTTTAAATAAAATCTGATATTATCTAAGCAACTGGGATAAATGGGGTCCTGCTGGTCTTCTGGGTGTGTTTCCTCCTGTTTTGAGATCTGTGAAAATGGTAAGTTGCATGATTATAGATGCTTGATTATAAATCCTAATACTTAGTACTTTTGACTGCATGTACTTTCATATCTGAGAATATTTATCAAGAGATGTGCTAGAGAATCACAAATCAATCATTGTTAAAGACATACATATTATAATTCTGGAAGTTTTGGCAATTTGGGAGACAAAGATAAATAGAGGGGAATTAAAACAATGAGTGCTATACAAGCCCTTAAGTGCATTTTTCATATATAAATTATTCATGCTCTTTGGCACTTGAAAATTTTCTTTTTCTTGTTTTCTAATTGTGTTAACTAGAACTTGTATCGCACTCTTGTGATAGGATGGGAAAAAACCCATCCCAGGTAAAACTGCTTTCAGTCTTTAGAAGAGCTGATCATTCTCAGGGGCTGGTACTGCTTTTGGAAAACTTCAGTGAGCTGCTTGTGGCAATGGGGAGCAGGTGCTTTCTAGGCTGGCAGAAAAAAAAAGCATAGGATTCCCATAAACGCTTATGAACTCTTCTCATGGAAGATAGCATGCTTCCAGCTGAACATGGATGTTTCAGTATCTCATCTCTGACTAACAGAAAACATTGGGAAATTGGGTTTTTCACCAGAAAGAAGCAAGACTTCATGTAGTTAGGCTCTCTGCAGGTCATATCATCAGTGACAGGTAATGCAACACCTGGTGTGAAGTCAGAAATAAACCCAGTGTCAGTGCAGTTGTGTCATTAATGGTTGTGAGATACCACAACCTGGTGATGTGATAGTTATATGAGCCTTTTGTCCTGTTGCCTGTACCTCTTTTGTTGAGGAAGCATGGCTGGGTATTTCCTTCAAACCTTGTCACCCAGCAAGGGACGGATGTGCTGCTGACCAGCTAAGTGAAGAGGAATTGTGTTCAGTGTGCCTATATCAGAAGGCAGCTTCTGAGTGCAATCAACCCTTACCTCTGCCACAGGGCTCCTTCAGTCATCAGCAGCAGGACAGGACTGATTTTTTGCATGTGGCCCAGCCCTTGGCCAACTGGAAAATCATTCTGAGGTAGCAGCTTTTTTTCTTCCCATCCTCCTCCATCAAAACCAGGAAGCATCAAAGATTATGCACTTACTCCCTTAGCTAATCTAGTTCAGTGGTGAGATTCCTCAAGCCTGGCTGATGAACTGGTCCTGCAGGTGGAGAGGACTAACATCATATCTATTCCAAGCTTATCCCTCAAGATGGCTAGACTTGCAAAAGCCATTAGTGTGACCAACCAGGCAGAACTTCCTAGAGAAGTAACTGCCAAAAGGCAGCTACTGAAACAGTTTTGAGTGTTTACGTGTAGTTTTGGGGGGAGATTTACCCACCCTTATGAGTAAGCAGTAATTTTAACTGTCACGTTTTTGGCATGGTTGACAGAAAATAAAGGGTTAACTTTCCTGTTAAGGGAAGGGTAACATATATAATAAGGGAGCTCTACATAGGAAGCATTTTAGAGAACTGCATGGGTCTGCCTACAGTTGGCTCGGTAGGCACTGACTTGCCAGAGATGGAGTCTGCACCTTCTGGGAGCACACGAAATCAGATTTGTGCCAGGAGGTGGCGGCCATGTGCAGCTGATCGAGAATTAGAAACTCGGTGCTAGTGAGGTACCCTCAGTGGTTAGAACACTTTCTGCTGGGAAAAAAAAAAAAAAAACTCCTGATTTTACAGATTTAAAAAAAAAAAAAAAAGGACAAATTAGTTTCCAGCTGAATTTTAAAGTTATGCCAATTCTCTCTTTTCCACCCCCTTCTACCCAGTGGAAGAGGTAAACAGGAGGAGATGAAGATGAGATGCAGTCCCAGTGCCTCGCTCAGCAGCAGGGTGTACAGTGCTGATGCAGTTCTGAGGCTGTGCAGTAGGTAACTTGTCCCTGGGTTGCTTTCTGAGCCTTGGCACTTGCCCATTAGGTTCCATTGCCAGAGGCTGAAAATAAGTAGTGGTCACATACAAGATTATTTAGCAGAAAAGAGGTTATAAGACAAAAAGGTGGTTTGTTTCCTAGATAAGGTGAAGCAGTGTAGAAAACTAGTGCCATGTGTATGTTGGACTTAAATGTCAGGATTTGTGGGGACTCCTAAGAGTCCAGTTCTGATGTGAAGGTCATACGAGTTGTATCCTAGTTGATGGAAGGAATGAGGGAAGGCAGGCAGGCTGGCTAGTCAGCCATTACCAAGTCCTCATGAAGTAGCTGGCCTTGCTACAGCGTGGATATAAACAGGAGGCCCATGTCTGGGCACATCAGAGGAGCCAAGACAGACATCGATCCCAAAGGGGCTTATGTAAGGTGGTGCCTGCACGATTTAAGTAGAACTGTACCAGGGAGCTGACTCTAGCCAGGACTGTCAGCCTGGCCCGATACCACTGAGTTCATGGGGAAGCAGCTGTGTGCATGCAAGGGGCAATGCCTGCACAAGGATCCAGAATTGCCTTGCTGTGGCTTAGAGGAAGAGGAACATGCCTTCTGGCCACACAGTTGTGTAGCATTTGGGATGCATGCTCGGTTCTTTACTTGCTGTTGGTCCCTTCCCTCTTGGGTATGAAATATTAAAAGTAGGTAAAGGCTAGAGAGGCTAACATGAAAATTAAGTTTTGGTAAAGTAAAAAAGCAGTATAAGGGGGAAAATAGGCAAAAATACTCTCTGCCTCCTCTTGCTGTTCTGAAAATTTCAGATACTCGGATGAGCAGGTATCTTTTCAGGTATCTAAGCAGAGGACCTGTGGTTTGTAGCAGAGGCTTAACTTCCGTTTACTGCTCAACTGGTTGGGAAAAGTGAGGTCACAACTTGAAAATCTGAGTAAAAAAATAACAGGATCTTTAGGTGCTTTTGATTCCTGCCACTTCACGCTGAGCAAATTAAAAATCAACAGCACAAAGTGGAGTTAAAGCCATGATGTAATGTGTTAAGAGTTACTTGGCTGACTATCAGTGAGACGCATCCAAGCATTTGGGTGGTAAACAGTTATATTTTCTTAGTAGTAGATTTTTTTTTTCTTAGAAACTAAAGCATGACTTGGATATTAAAAATATAGTCTCATCCTTTAAGACCTAAACAAAGAAACAATTTCCTCCGCTGAAGCTTTAACAGTTTCAGCAAACTTGAGAGCTGTGTAAATCAAAACCACTGGCAAAATTCCTCTTTTCAAAAAAATAGATGACTTCTTGTTTCATTTATCTGTCACAGGAAAAAAGGGAACTCCTAGCACTTGTATTGCAAAACAATGTGTTTTCCATTTTTCATTAGAGGTTAGTGACCTGGTTCTTTTCATGTTGAATGAAGCAACACATAGATTAATTCCTTCCTCCCCTTCATAACCTGCAGCAAATGCAGAAATTATCGCTTATTTTAATGAAGTAATTTTAGTTATACTTACCAACCTTTTTATAAATCTCAAAGCATTATACCTTACACTTTAAAATACTTTAGGTTTCTTTTTACCATAAAAGCTAAATGTTGCACAGACAATGTCAACTTAGATATTTAGTGCCTTATGTCTGTTTTGCATATACAATCTTTCAAAGATCTTTCTATTTAGTGATCTTTTTTTCTGTAAAAGAGTAAACTGGAAAAGAAATCTGGAAACATTAACTCTCATCCAGCTGCTATGTGAACTACCTAACCATCTGGGATGATGGTAAAACTGTTGGCTTGGTGGCAGGCTCAGGTTATACTCCATTCTCTTACCCAGGGTGGTCCAATGATAAAATGTTCACTTCTTACATACCACGCCTCGGTGTGCTGGGATGGCAGGAGGCGAGTGTTGATGCTGGAATCCAGCCTCGTGCTGTGTTACAGACTGCTGTGGGGGATGTCCAATAGGAGGTTACATCCTCCTGTTCTGCAGCCTGTTTCCATTATTGTATTACTTAGATCCTTCACTGCCTTTAGCTACTCTCTGCTGTCGTTGAAGGCAGAAGCACAGACACAGGGGCTGTCCCTTGCCCTCTGTTGTGGGCTTTTTCCTTGCCCATCTCTTTCTGTACTGTTTCTTCCACTTGTCTTTCCCTATTTAGTTTTTCTATTCTTCCTCCTTCTTTCCCAGTCTCTAGTTTTTCATCATCAGTCTTGAATCTCCCTTAATACTGGGGCAGTGCAGCTTCCAGCCTCACCCTTCTGGGCCTTTCCCTTAGTAGGAAAGAGATTACCTCTTCCTCTGGAAGTCTAGAAGTAAGCATGGGAGATGTTTCCTTTTCTCTGTTCTTGTTCTCTGAAACACAGCAATTCACACCAGAGAGAAAAAGTGTGGGGAAGACACTGTAGGAGTTGGGTTGAGACACATCTAGAGCACATGGATGATATGAGTTGAACTGCCAAGCTCTGGCAAGCCTTAGCCAGAAGTTTCAGGAGTCATTGTCTTGGTTAGGTGAAGTAAACAAATACCCAAAGGCATCTTAAAAACAACCTGAGACAACTTTTTCTGATTCTAGGGGTTTTTAGTGATTGAGTTTTAATTTTTTAAAAACACAGTGGTGGGAGTTCTTTCTCAGCCATCTTCTGAGAAACAGTTGAACTTTTCCAAAATAGCTAAAATTTTCCAAAAATGCTGCACTCATTACAGACATCTGGGAAAACTTTAGTATACTAACTTGGCAAAGATACAGCAAAGAGAAAGGAATCATAGAAGAGAAGTTATTGGGTAGTTTTTAATTTTAGTTTTTGCTGTACATGCAGAACCATCTCAGTGATGGCCTTGGGGAGCAGAGTATGCTGACCTGGAGTTTATGTTGGCATGGGAAAAGAGCTATTGAACCTGGAATCCAAAACAAAGCTATCTAAAGTCTGGTATTTGCCTCGACATTCAAGGATTAGATGAGTACATGCTCTTCGTATCACAAGCTATGGCCTTAAATATTTGGTTAGTCAAGATGTCAGCCTTCAGCCAGGGTGTGCATACTTGCTTTTTCTAAAGTGAGGCCTCTGTGGATTTCTGATCATATGGGCTTTTATTTCACATAAGCAATGTATAGCTCTTGACGCACATCTTAGTGGAAAAATAAGGGGGGAAAAGCCCTACAGGCTGCTAAGGAATGTATGTGAAAAATACTGGAAGCCAAAATGCTTTCATTCGTACCTAACCTCCCCCCCAACAAACACAACTGAAAAAGGCAAAGCAAGGAGTAAAACCAGACTGCTATGACTGGAGAGTAAATCAAAAATTGGTAGTCAATTGTTAGTTAAACCAATGGAGTAATTTAGTGCTCGTTACCAGTTGGTTTGGAGTGCTCTGAAGCCCAGCAGTATTGGTGACCCCTCTCATGCCTGTATTGCCTCCCATGACTACTTCCTCCAATGACTCTTTCTCTTTCAGACCATGTGCAGATCTGAAGTGGTAGGAGTTGTCCTAGATTGGCTCTGTGTGCAGCACCAAAGAGAGCTACTGAATGTGGTTTTCTGGGGGTTGTAATCTGTCATTAATACAGATGCTTTTGCAGCTGGGATCTGAATGAATGACGAGTATTACTGGATACGCCAAACATAAATTGCTGCTGTTGCTAATTTTGTTTTTTTGGTCACTTTGTCATTGCTCTGCCATTGTTGTTCATGTATGTTTTGTCTTTTTTGGTTGGGTAGGGGTGTTTTTTTTTGTTGGTTTGCTTCGTTTTTGCTGAAGAGCTCTGTAGAGCCACCATCTCATGAGCATTTTGTTACTCACATTGCATTCTTGTACTGTACCAGAGTTGGTGACCATGTTCCATCGGTGGAAGAGATGAATGAAAGCCACTGGCTGTATTTCAGGTGACACTGTGCTTTCCTTGATACCACATTAACCTGGTGCTTGGCTTTTTTTCATCTTTGTAACACTGAGTGTGTGCTCTTTTTCTATACTGTGGCATGCTGCTGCTGCTTCTTTTCTGAGAGTGCTGTACATGCTCCTCAACTCTGAGTCTATTCACTTATTCTGAGCTGTGAGAGTGTGGATCACACATCATGTCCTTAGTCTAAAAAACCCCGAAACTGTAAAACACCACATTCTTTAACTCTGTCTGTAGCTATTTAATAAAGCAAAACTAGAATCTCTGGCCTTGGAAGACTTGAGAGCTGAAAATCATGGATTTGGTCTTACGATCTTTAATCACAAAGGTATTCTTAAGCATTGCTTGAGGTTATTTCCTATAACTCTTTAGGTTGGAAGGAACTTCATAGATGATTTAGCCCAGCCTCTTTGGGGATATATTTTTAAAAACAGGGAGATATCAACCAGAGAAGATCAGGATTCTGGTTTGGTTTTTTTAGAACAGATACATGCTTAGAGAGAGAATTTAAAATAAGATAAACCTCTAACTGACATCTATAGGGGGATGTGTTATATATATGTGTGTGTATATGTATCTAAAAACATACAGAATATTTATGTAAAGAAAGCTCTTTGGGATGGGGCAATGAAAAGTTTTTCCTGTACCTTGTCACACTTGAAGGTTTCCAGCAAACTACTGGATTTGTCAGAGATGCAATGTGTTTGTATAGACAATCTGAGAACTATTATCTATTCTACTCATTCTTGGCTGTTGCCATAGTAATTACATATGCTAAATGTAATAATGCCTGGTATTTTGGTTACTTGTCATCTATGTGTTGTAGGGCCTTGGAAAAGTTTCTGAAGTATCAGAAGAAATGATTCCACACATTTTAAAACGATGTAGTAGAGAACTTGATGTACTTCTATATGCCTTTTTACCATTCATTTCCATCCACTTAGTTCAGTTTTGTGTGTCAGCCACTTTCTCCCACACTGTTTAAATTACTGAATTATACATAAACTTAACGTTTGAGAGATCAAATCTGAGCAGCTGCTCTCCAACATGTGATGCTGGAGTTGTAGCTGTAGGATAAGGACCAAGAAGTCCAGGAGTCAGTTAAGAGCAGAAATGCTGTGCTTTGGTGTCAGGCATTAGGACCTCAAGACCAGTCCCTTTGCTATGAAAAGCCTTTTTTGCCTCAAAAAATTTATGAAGAAATACACTTAAATTGGATTAATTTTTACTATAGCATACTCTTGTTTACAGATTCCAATGGCCTTCCCAAGGCTGAAATAAAAGTGTCTGAAGTTTACATACTAGTAATTGTCTGTATTGAAGGAATAAGGTATCTATCAGATACCAAAGTGATTCCAATGGGGGAAATAAATGGATTTTTCACTAATTTTGAAACATATATGTATTGTTACAGCTAAAAGACTGCTCATATTCTCCATCTGAAATCTTCTTTTTAAGAGTTACTTATTTGTACACCCCTGGGGAATCCCCACACAACTGCTGCAAAGGGCTTTCAGAAAGGGTGGAGGGGAAAAGAGACTCCTGCTGGCATCTGGACGGCCTTGGCTGTGCCACAGCTGCTGTGCCCCTCAGTCCCCATCATAGAGGTTGTGCCTCTTCAGTAAAACACTGATTTCACCCAGCACTTGCTCCTTGCCTTTCTGCTATGGGGTTTGAGCAAAACAGCCCAGCCTTTAGCAAGGCTGCCCTCTCTGTGCCACTGACCTCTGGGAGGGCATCTGTGTAAATCCAACCAGTAACAGTTTAATTTATAAAACTGGTTAAGTAAATGAGAGCTGATACTGAACTTTACTGCACGTTTAAATTATAGGAAGCTTTTAAAAGATATTGAACATGTAAAATGGATTTTTTTCTCTTCACCATAAGAAGAAAACAAATGTTGAAGACAAACATGCATCTGCTTTACTCATACTTTTAATTATTGAAGTAGTTAAGCTAGGAGGAAGTAACTTAAGTGTTTTCGGTGCTTCTCTCCACTGCAAAGGAGGTTGGGAGAGACTTGCCTGGTTTTTGGTATTGTATTGTTTCAGGTGATAAAGGTGAGACTTCCTTAGAATTCTAGGGGCTGGGCCTGCAAAAAAACCGTGATGCTTGTCATGAGATCAGGGTATATAAAACTTGAAACTTAAACAGGCAGGCTTGCTGCCAAAAAATAAAGCTTCCTATACAATTGATGCTAGAGTAGAGGATAAAAGCATATTGTTTGAAAGATACAAAAAGTAGTTGTGAGAATTCAAAATGGAAATGCATTTGGTGTTAATTTCTGAACTGAGCAACAGACACTGAGAGTGAAATTTTTAAAAACTGATTTATGGAAAAGAATTAAATATTCAAAATATAAATTCATCTGAAGAATAGCTTTGAAAAAAAATTAAATGGGCAAGTGTGTGTGGATATATTGTTTCAATACTGAAAAGAACATCTGTTGTATGATTTTTTTTCCTAAAACTTGAACCATTTTAATATAGAAAAGTTCTCTTTTCCTCTTCAGCACAACAGTGAACCAAAACACCTGGCCTGTGATATACTGTGACTTTTCACTGAACAGTGTGGTTATCCTGCTTTGGTCCTCCATTAAGCCCCATTCCCCTGCCTAAGGGCAGCTAAAATCCTCAAAACAAATGCACAGCCTTGTAAGTCAAGTAAAATCTGAGACACTGAACTGTTTGGTTTTCTTATGTACTGTAAAGTGAATAGGTAACCCAGGGAGTAAAAACTATTTGGGGAATGCAAGCTATGTTCATCTTTTGGAACAAGATTCTTGAACTCTCCATTCACACTGTCAGCTACACAGCCAACATGAGCCTGGTTGCTGTGCATAGCACATTGAACCTTCCCCCATATGCAGCTGGAGTTTGGAAAGCCACAAATATTTTTCTTTTATTTTCATGTGTACTTATAAAAGAATGTATAATCTTATATATACATGGGTACATATATTGCCATAATGAGTCGGTTTTCTGATGTTGCTTGTCAGCTTTCTGCGTCAGATAACCAGTTTCCCTGCCAAAACCCCTTTGTACTGGTTTGAAAGCAAACCAGAGAGACTCCAAGTCAGAAATACAATTTAATAGGAAAAAATAAAATAAATGCAATAGTACAAAAAGAAAAACCACTGACAGAGTCAGAATACAACCTGACACCCTGTCGGTCAGGGTGTTGGTAGCCATCCAATTAAACAGTGCCTGCAGTCTGCTGGAGTGATGGTTCTGTTGGAGCAGTGATCCTGTCCAAGGGTCTGGTCTTCCTCAGAAGGTCCAGTGGTGGCTGTGTAGCTCTTGTCCTCTGGGAACCCAGGAGGTAAGGGTAGACCCTGGTGTTCCAAACCTCCGAGTATATACAGATGGGAACGCTCAGTTCCTCCTCCTGGGCGGAGCATCTCACAATGGGATGGTGAGTCATGAGGCAAGGCATTGATGGGCCCATTAACAGCAGATATCCCCCTGGAGGGAGGATGGGTCATGGGAGATAAGGAACACTGCCCCACCTGGTTTCAACAGCTGGCCCATTAACAGGAGATATCCCCAGAGTTTATCAGGGATGAGTCATGCAGGAGGTGGAGAACACTGCCCCACCGGGTTTTTAACAGCTTATGAAGATGGTGATAGAATATATACTTTTGGGCACATCTTACATTGTAACCTAGGACACCCTTCTTCTGTAGTGATAGCCAAAGCAGTAACATCTCAGCCCTTGTAACCTCTCAGGACTCTTGTGTGTGGTGTTTGATTTTAGCATGTTACAATACAGTACTCAATCAATCTGTCCAGTGTTCCCTTAAACTGGTGAAGATTCTCAGTTCTGAGGCTGAATTTCCAGGCTAAATGTGCCTAAAGTTTAAGATGACTGTATATGGAAAAAGGAAGTGATGAGGTAAGAACAAGAAGCTCAAAAAAAAAAAAGAAAAAAAATCCAGGCAAAGGACTGGGTCAGCACTAGTTTTATATGAGGCTGCTACAGACCAGCCTTCTGGATTTTCCCTGAAGTACATTAACTCATGTGAGGCCTTGAGCTGGCTGTGAGTTCACAAAGATGACTTAAAACTTCTCTTCTTCTATTTTTCTCTCAAAAAATGCTGCCCTGGAAACTATTTGAAAGCGTTCCCTTTTTATTTGATCCGAGCACGGTGTCCCTGGGACGCACGAATTATATGGTCTGACCAGCAAGGTTCTCTTGGTTTCTGGTGATCCTTAGGGTTGTTGCATAAACACCATGGCTATAAATAGCTGACAAAAAGTCCAAGTAACAAGGAAATTGCACTAAACCAGCTCAGTCTCTCCTAAGAGAGGAGAAGTGACGATGTTAACAAAATCTTGTTGTCTGAAACGGCTGTTGCATGCGTTTTCCCACACTTACGATGCAACATGGTGGAACTGAAACACAACACATTTGAGACTGAGAATCTTATCTAACTTTTGAGATTGGAGGTTTAGGTTCTACAAGAGATGATGGAGATCAAGACATGAACAGGATATAAAATAGAGAAGCCCAGTCTTACCAAATAGCTATCCCTGAAACAGACCAGAAAAACCCAAACATAATCACAAAGTTTAAATGTCAATCTTAGATAGGAGCCCTATGTGCAAGGATGGTTCAGTAATGAGATGCTTTCTCAAAAGTGAGCAGACAGTTTCTTCTTAACATATTATTCTGTCAGCACCCACCATCTCATTGCACAAGCCCTGCCTCGCTCAGATGGAAGGCTGGACTACAGGCCACTTGTTAGCCCACTGTGGCTGTGTTGTGTTAGGCGAAACTTGCAGCAAATTAATGTCGTGACTCTTTATAAAATATTTTTTGTGCTTCCCATAGTGCATTAAAACTTGGAGTGTGTGTATCTTTTTAAAATGATGTATTTCAGCCATTCTCAGGTTTATCTGGAAGTTATTTGCTGTGGGAAATATTTAGGCTGGGCTTTATCCTTAATTTCTGGTTTCTTCCTGCTGGACATGAGGGATACCCTCCACTGAAGAGGATGTCATCTACTTTTTAAGGCAAAAATAGTATTTTCCAGTGTTCTAAAAAAATTGGCAGCAAAGGTAAGCAGTTAAAGTTGATGCCAAGATGGAGTTAAAACAGTTTCTTGAGTGAAAAAGTATCTTGTTTATAGCTATGTAACTACAGGGGAGTAAGGGACAGCTCTTCCTCAATCTATTTTTATAACCTCTCTGATGCAGCTTTGCTGGGTCCTTAAAGTGCTTTTAAAATGCATTCTGCCAAACTTACAGCATTTGCAACCCTCAGTAACACTACTTGCTTTGTTTTCCTAATGTTTCTGTAGGGTTGGGGTTGACCCAGATCAGGATCCTCCACCTACTAATGACAGCTTTCAAGTCTTACAAGGAGTAAGTAATTACATAACTTCTCTATTAGGCTGATCTTATTTTATAACTAAGACAAATAGAGAACTGCAGGATGTATGCATGGATAAAACCTTTCTCTCATAGCTGGCAGGTCAGTAGGGGATTTTGTTTTATAATATTGAAGTAATGCCCACTGAAAAACATTCAGTGGTGTTGAGTGTAATGCTGTCATGTTCACGTTTTTGTATATACTTAAGGCATCACAAACCTTCCCAAATCTACTAATACACTCTATATAACAATGCGCTTTCCTCTTCCCTCACTACCCAACATGCTTGCTTTTAGCATGCTACTGCATCAATAGTTCTTCTCAGTTCAGAGGTAATACTCTTGGCTCCTCTTCCTCAACTGATACCAAATTTTGGCCCTTGGACTTGCTTAGAATCCAAGACTAAGTTTGCTAATCTGATCTCGACTCTTGCATACCAAACCACAAGGCAGCAGGATCCTGCCTGGACTACCCTTCACCTGAGTGAAGCAGAAGAAGCACTGGAAAATTGCCATTTGTATTCAGCAAACTGTTGTTGTGAATCTTCAGTGACGTTTTCCATGCATCAGTAACAACACAAGAGTTGACTTTTTTTCCCTGACATATGCTATTGGCAAACAAGATCATTGGAAAAATGTTGTTCATAGCAGAATTTTCAGTTTTGCTCACCTATAGACTGAGTTGATTCACAGGAGCAGTGAAAGATCTGTAAAAAACAAAACAACTCAAAAATTCCTCAGGCTTAAATGGGAGTTTCCTCTGTCCAGACCTTGATTTGCACTCTTCCAGAGTTCTCCTTGACACTGATTGCTCAGCAGCACAGCTGGTTGCTTATGTAGGAACCTACTAGACACAGTTGAATGACGGGTAACTTTGGATCTAGGGGATGCTTAGGGAGCAAGTGTTGTATGATGATGATGGTGTTCAAGCTGACTTGATAGATAGATTCATGTATTTGGGATTAGCTTTCCTCTTAGTGGTTTCTCCTGCTTTGTTTTTTGTTTTTTTATCCTCTTTTTTTCTTTCCCTGTTACACGTTGTAGAGGTAAGAGTTATTCGCTCAGGAAGCATCTCTTTCATCACAGAAACTGTACATGGCATCTCTGTGTTCTTTGTAAAAGCCTGTGTCCAGCACAAACAATAGATGCTGAAATGGTGGAGCTGGCTACCAGTAAGGGTGAATTTTGTTTTTTAACTATCTGGAAGCAACCAGAAGTCCAGGCCTCAAAACACTTTTTACAGTGAAGGCCACAATTACTGCATAAAACCAAGGTTAGGAAGTAGTATTGTGGTAAGATGGCTTTGGCCAGTTCAGACTGAGCTTGTCAGTAATTGAGAAATTGCTTTAACAGGAAACAGAGCATGGGTATTCTGTTCTTGTTCAGTGTCTGCTGTGGAAATGTCGTTTGCTTTTTTCCCATGTAAACATAAAGAACTTATGCATTTGTTTCCCTCTTTAGCTGTGCATTGCATTGCTAATGTAGTCCATTAGTCAGTTCCCTTTGGATTCATCTTTCTTTCACCAAGCCAAGATTAGCAATATGTTACAGTTAAAGAAAATATATCATTTGGGATGGGGAGGGAGTGAAAATATACTAAGTTTTAACTCTTGGTGGATCATGGATTTTTTTGCAGGTCAGAAGAATATAGTGTAATCCTGTCTTGTTCTTTTCTAGTAGTTTGGAAGATGATTCATACAAGGCATTCTTCTGTTTTCCTGTGTTTCACTCTGGCCACAAACAACCCTCCCCCCACCCGAACAACAAACAACAAAACAAAAACAGAAAGCAAAACATTCAAACCCTAAACAGTAAAAAAAAGTAAAAAACAAATGCAGCTGCAGACCAGCTGGTGTGATGATTTGCAGCACAGCTAGTTAAGAGATTATATTTAACACTGTAAACCCTTTCAAGGTTGATCCAGCATTTCTGAGATTTGCATGACCTCTCTCAATTGTGATCTTTATATGGATTCTCTGTTAAGCACGTTTCTTTTAAATGTGATATATTTCATCAAGTTTCTGAGAATTTATCAGATATGGTTATTTCCCTTGTTCTTCCAAGGAAGCATAGGGCTTAAGAAAAAACCATCAAACCTGGAGTTAGACTTAGACCTAGAGTTAAGGAAGCCAACCAAGCAATGAATAGGAATCAGTCTTGGAATATCAATGAGGCTTATTTGTCAGTTTGGAAGTTATTTCTATATCCATTACTATACTAACAGTGAGATAAGGTTTTAGGCTTCAGGGAACTTGGTGGTAGAGGACTTGTTAAGGTAACTTGAGTTCAACGAAGACAGCCTGGTTTGCTGCAGTCGTTTCTGGTCTTTCTAGGGAAAGTAAACTCACTATAAGCAAGTCTCTAAACAGCTTTCTTCTGCATTCCAAGTACGGTATTGAAGTAATTTGGCTTTTTTTTTGTGACAGGACATTATAATATGAATTATTGGAGTGTATAATTTTTGGTTTTTCTGCCTGAAGTAATTGAATATGTTTTTATCTTACTTTTAGGATGGCCAAGATTCTGTGCGAAGGAACAGGATGAAGCAGGAAAGTGCTTGGCTTTTCAGGCTGTGGTATAGCTTTGACCATAAGTATCCTTTTGAAAACACAGCTTAGTTTCGAGGCATGAAATGTTCACTTTTTTCCTTTCCATGTACCCATACGTAGCCTTAAGCACTTGATCTTTCTGTTTGACTCTCTCAAGTATTTGAGAGAGTCAAACAAGGCTCAAGGCACAGAACCGAAGCTTGAACTCACTGTCTCAGCAGTCAGACCTTTCCTTTCTCTAATGCATGGTGTGTGACACTTGCTGGAGGACAGAAACCAGTCAGTTCTAGGAGATGAAGTACCTTCCTAAACAATAAGACAGATAATTAACTATTTCAGGTCCTCTGATTTGTTCTATTAATCTGTTCTCATTTTCACTGACGCTCATAGCACAAACTAGTTTTCCAGTTCATTGTACATGTCTAAGCCTCGACTCACTGCTCTGCAGAGCCATCTGCTTTTGTGATGAAGTCCCAAAATCTGTGGTTGATTTCTAAAGAGGAAGTTCTGGAACTAAAAAAACTACATGAGATCCAGCTCATCTCCTTAAGTATATCCAGAAATTACTATGGGTGTTAAAGCAGACTGTCTGTGAGTGTATATAGCACTGTACAACCTTTCTGAAGCTATTATTACAGTATTTAGATCACCTTGTTCAAGATTCTGAGCAATTTTTGTGTAGCTCTCCTATATTTCATGCTTGTGAGTTTGGGGTTTTTTTTGAATCTACTTAACTTAATCAGTATGTCACACAACTGCTTCTCCTTTACAGATTACAGTCACTTAGCAGAAAATGGCAAAGATAATCTTGTGGCCACGGCAAGTCACTTATACCTAGAAACTCAAATAAATTTCAATACTAAATTCCTAGTAATTTCTGGGGCAGCTAAATATACACAATAACCTGTGATAGGTGCCTAATGTTCTTGCAGCTTGCAAATGAGTCTTTTCACTGGGGTCTTGGTTTTTGATTGATGAGAGACTGCTGGGCTGGTTGGAGCACAGTAGTTTCCTTCTGTGCCTTGTGCATGAGGCTTTCCCACCCAGGCAAACCCAGGTAGCATGTTGAAAATGTTTGGATCCTAATAGCACTTGCCTTTTTGGGATAAAATCTGTTTGTGACCAATGCTTTCAGATGCAGTAGTACTGACCCAAAGCCCAGAAAGGAGTGTATGTGCTACTTTAAATATTCATAAATGTTCGTAATTCCAAGTTAACTCTTGGAGTTCTAGTAACTGGCCTCGAAGTGCCTCAAGGTCAATTTTTATTATTTAAAAAAAAAAAAAAAGTGACTTTGGTGTTAAAAGCATGAAAGGATCTGACTGTGGCTGACTGCTTCTTTTTTGCTTTTTTAAGGAAGCAGAGCTGTCCTCTTCCCCTGCCTTTACAAAAGGGATGTGCCTGATGAAAGGAGTAGTTGGCAACGCTGACTTCCCTCAGCTGATGTTTGCAGAGAACAGTCCCTCCCCAGCAGCTGCAGCAAGGGCAGGGGGAGTGCCTGGAGAAAATTACAGCCTAACTACCTGTTTCACAGAAACTTAAAGGATCCTGATAGTGCATTTCCCCCCCACCCCCCCGTTTTTTTTTTCGAGGCACATGCAAA
>VZTE01003427.1:150473-180342 GCA_013397775.1 Eulacestoma nigropectus | reverse complement strand
CCCCCCCCCCCCCCCCTTTTTTTTTCCAGTGGTGACTAGCAATATTTAGGAAAAGTTTCTGTGAAGTTTGTGCCAAGGAAACTGATATTAAGAGGCAGAACTGTCTTACTGTATGCTAGAGATAAAAGTCTGCTCCTTCTCCTGGAAGAAGGAGTTCAGATAAGCATTGGCTGGATGGGCTTAAATTGCACAGATGGGATGATCTTTAGAATTTCCACCTCTGTATCCATGGCTAAATGTCAAAATATTTTTTGCCAATGCATTCACTTGATTTCTGGGTAGAAAGGCAGACTGTCTCAAAATTCACTCTTTGCAAGAGAGCTTAACTTGAAAAAGATGCAAGTAAGTGATGGAAAAGTGTGTTCCAAAGCTCACTAATGCCTGCAGAGCTCTGTACACATGGATAAGCAGGAACTTCATTCCTGTGGAATGCAGAGTTCATTTAATGTTGTGGGCTGTTCCCTGGGTTCACCCACAACTGTTAAACATGGAGAAAACTGCAACTGTGATGAAGTAGTGGATGTCTTTAACCGGGCTTGTTTTTTCACGGCTGAGTTGCTGCCTGTCTGGCACAGGGCAGCGTGGAGCCTGGGTTAGTGCAAGGGCGAAGAGCTTGTTTCTTTCCAGGATTGGGTGTAACCACACTCTTAGTGAAGGCGGAAAGGAGGAAACGTAACTCTACTCGAGTAAACAGCTATGCCAGGCTCTGCTAAAGGGAAGGGATAGCTCTCTGCTAAGACAGCCCCCTTTTTAACCCCCTCTTTGCCCTAAGCATCTTAATGGGTTGGGAGGAAAACTGTTATATTTGCAAATGGACTTGATTCTCTCTGTGCTTAGAGGCCTAAGAAAGTAACTAGAATGCCTGCAACTTAAATATTTGTATTTAAAATAATCAGATTGATTCATGTGCTAGTCAAGATCAACATGCTGCTCTTTAACAGACACCTTGCCAGTGGGTATTTTTTTCAGGCATATCATCAGTGTGGGGTTCTCATGTGAAAAGTACGGATTTACCTGAGCACAGACTAGTAAAAGAGATGTAAAGACACTTTCCTTTCCCACCCCCACGTCCCCTCAGTGTAATCTAGGTAGCACTGCTTTCCTTCCACACGGTGGTTCATGGTTCTTGCACACAGTTTTCCCTTTGCCTTTCTGAGGCTCTGTGTGGTACGTGCATGTGCACTGCAGAAATGCCTGTGAGCATTACCAGGGTAATATCTCTGGTTGCACCTCTGTGGCTCAGTAACCAGCAAATCAAGTGGCTATACTGCTTTGAGGATGTTGAATGAACAGAATTTTTTTATTTCCCTATGTTGAGCTGCACAGGAATGTGCTACCTTGCTTGCAACCTCTAGCTTGCTACCTCTAGCTTGCAACCTTGACACCATACTCCCTTCTTCAGAGCAGAAATATCCTTGGATCTTTCAACACGAAAGCACCTTTGCTTACTCCTTCTTACCTGAGAGCACAGAAGCTGGAAACATTGCAGCTGTTTGAAACTTGTAAGAAGAAAGTTAGCTAGTTGTCCTTGCAGAAAATGAGTGAGTAAAGACACTGCCCTTGAAACAATCAAGGGGAAAATGTTGGGAGGGTGCTTTATGCATACAATTATTGTATATCACAGTTCAAAGGCAGAACCCCATTTATGTACAATTGTCTCTTTATTTTCAGTAGTGGTTTTTGTGCACTGGTGTGTTTTCCTTAACTACTTAAGTTACTTAAAGCCAATTCTCACTCACAGTGGCCCTCCATTGACCACAACACTACCCAGCTGGTGTGGCCTGATAGCCCGCTGTCTGACAAGTCCCCAGGTTTACGATGTAAGTAGAACAGTTCACTACTTCTTTGTTTTGTTTTTTATTTGTTAAACTTCTGCAAATCAGTGTTTTTTCTTTTTAGGTAATGTCCTGGTTTCAGCTGGTCTGATAGACACACTGCAAGAAAGTGCTGGTTTTCCTAGGCAGAAAAGATTTAAGATACTCTCCCCTGAGGGAAAAGCTTCTGTTGTTTGAGACCAGGAATTATCTTATTGTTCAAATACTACATTAGAAAAATAACATTTAAGGATATGGGGAAATTACATGCCTAGTCAATAACCCAGTTCAGTGAATCACTTAAAAATATTCAGTCCCTTCTCAAGACTTCTGGACAAGATTCTTTCCCTGTTACTGCTAAACTTTGAGGCCTCCTTAGCGATGCCATTGGCACATTTACCCAGCTGGAAAAAAACCTGGTAGCGCTTCCCTTCATTGTTTCCACTGTGAAATTTGAGATCAGATTTCAGAAACGGTTAATCAGTTACTTATCTCAGTCTAGCAGGTCACTACTGTCTTTACAGCCATGTCTTGCAATAATTAATGCTCTATTCTTCTATTACTCTTGCAGGATCCTGATACTTGTCATTCCTATCTGTACAGTGCTTCTGAAATCTACAACTTTTCATGAGCTGCTTGTAAATAAAACCATAGTACTATGTGGGATATCTCAAATTTGCAGGTTCTCTGGGATATTAATATCTCTATGGTCAAGTAGTCTTGGACCAGTTGTCTACTAATCCTTTCCTAAAGAGTTATGAATTCTATTTGCAGCTTTGAAATCTTTCCCTACATTTCTTTCTGGGTATCATTAGCATCTTACTTTTACTTGATAGAAAAATTTCCAAGAACTTTGACACATCTGCTGCCCATTTGGAGCTATTAGTTGGCTCCAAATTAATTATTATTAGTTATTATTAATTATTATTAGCTATTAATGCAAGAAATTGGCCTTGTTACCATCTTTGCAACGGCACTGAAGGTCTTAAAACATGTCTAGATTGGAAGGCATCCATCAGACCTTGTGCACTGCCCATATGTCTGTCTATGTATGATCTTATGGGAGCAACTGTCCAGTAACTGAGGATCTAACCAGAATGAACATGCAAGCCTTGACTTTCATTTTCTCTAATAGTTGGGCTTCCCCCCCCCCCCCCCCACTCCTTTGTTTTTGNNNCCCCCCCCCCCCCACTACTCATTGTTGTTGGCTACTACCAGACATGGAAACTTATTATTTAATGGATTGGCTTAGTGATGCACACAGGACATTAACTTCATTAAAAATGCTTGTAAGGTTGTATACTTTGTTAAGGTATACGATGTGGAGCTTTCATACTGTATTCTCCTTTCTCTTCCTATGTCAGTGCAGTGCTGCATTTGTCTTAGGAAAGAATCTAATTTTGAAGTTTAATTTCTAGCTTCTTTTCAAGATTTCTGAACCCTGCAGTTGCTTTGTGTCTTTTTGTTTCTTTACGTGGCTGACTTTGCTACAGCACTTGGCTATGACATTTCATTACTGGTTAAAAAGCTGTGGAAACTTTTTGCCTTTCTATTAAATGCAGGTGAAGCAACAGAGGCAGCCATGTCTTTGTTGGGACAGAAACTGCTTAGAATAGTGTTTTTGTGAGGTATTTCCAGGAAAATTAAATGGTACACCTGTGAGAATTAAAGACTGGAGATTTTCAGTTAAACAAGCAAAAAAAAAAAAAAAAGTCTGAATACTTAATAAAGTATAATATAGCTGTAAAATATGTTTCCCAAACAAGTATTAAATCCTGGATCTCACTCCAGGTGCATGTCTGAGCTATGCTATCTATATAGAGAAGAAAGCAATAAGTATGTGGCTATGCTAATTGTGTATCTTTATATTGTTTTTAGCTTTTGTTGTTTTGTTTTGGTTTGTTTTTTTTCTCCTTTGACTTTATCACAACCTTACGTAGAATTCACTCTCACTTCCACAAGTGGGAGTAGGTCTTTTTAATTAAATGCCAAAGGGGAGTTTGAAAATCTGCAAGTCAAATAATCCTACAATGCAGCCCACCCACAAGTTATTCCTCAGCATGAGATCGTGTCCTCGAAGCTTCAATTTGCATGAAGTATGTGTAAGGCTTTGAGTCAGCCCACAGCGGTGAGGTGCAGTGGATTTTTTCCAGAGATGATGTTACTGTTCCTTGCTGATGTTCTCTCACTACTTTAAGGCTGTGCCACTAGGCTGTTTCCAACCCAGACAGACAAGTTGGAATTTAAAGCATGAAAAGTTGCTGCAGTTAGCAGTTAAATTTTGAAAATTATAGTTTTAAACACCAGTTTCTCTTCTGGTGTTACCTTTCAGTGCATGACCAGTTGGCAGGGCTTTCCAGCTTATCCCAAACTGATGCAGGTCAGTTATTTTACCTTTCCTTTTAAAATGTCCTTAGAAACTTCTAGTAATTCTCTGTTCTATCAGTCATTTATCTCAGCTGAAAGAAGCACTCCTGGGGATGCTTTTTTTTGTTGTTTGTTTGTTTTGGGGCGTGTTTTGTCTTCCACACTTAAAAAAAAGTATAGTTCTTGCACATGCACAGTATGACAACTTGGTATGAAACTAGAAGGAATTGAAGTAATTTATAAATCTGCAAGCCCAGTGAAGAAACTTAATCTACAATCTTTGGAGGAGATAACTCTCAAAATGGATAAGGAAACTGTTCAGCCAGGCTTCCCTCTTCCCCCTCCTTAATGGTTCTAGCTTCATAGCAAAAATTGCTTAGTTTCCTTAGTGAATTTAAATTCATCTGAGAAAGAGGGAAACTAAATGGAGCATCAGATTTAAGTTGGAATACATTTTGCGTGCATGGTACTTGATGCTTTCATTTTGGAACCACAAGATAAGTAACTTCTGATGCAAGTTTTGTTATCCGTGGTGCTTGTGTTATATTCAGCACCAGCATTTGTGACGACTGCCAGCAACTTTGCACATGCATCGTACTTTGCTTGTGTTTCTTTTTACATTGTATTAGGAGGCAATAGAGACTGGCTTTGTAAGAAGTAACTCATTTGAAATAAGATTTAGTAATAAAAAACATCTCCAGCATGCATTCTTAGGAGCACGAACAGCTTTTACCACAAAGAGGAATAGACTGCAGGGAGGTCCCTCAAGGTTGTGGTCAGCATATCAAAGCAGAATTCAGGCTTTTGCAGAGTTTTGGCTTCAGGTCTTTAGCCATTTTAGTGTGTCAGTTTAAGTAGTGAAGTTTGGACCTGTGTTTTCTGAGTGAATTGAAGCTTTTCCTACAGAACCGTAGGGGATTGCAGAGGCCTGTTTAGGGTTATTCTTGGGAGTATTTCAAGTCTCTGTGGATCTATTTGGATACATTTCCTGTCTTTCTTGAAAGAATGGTTCATGCTGCATGAAGCATGGTAAGTTTATTCACCCATCATCTTTGTTTGCAAACATAGTAAATCTGTATAGTACATAAGATTTTTCGTGGGTGTTCTCTGGGGAAACGTATGAAATAAAATGCCTGCTCCTTGGAGTACTATTCAGAATGGAAACAAATAAGTGGAACTTGGCTTGTACAAGGCAACGTTTGTTCACCACCTTGAGAGAAAGCTCAGTGTTTCTCTGGAACTGATCATGTTTACATAAATGTAGCCTGGGACAAACCAGCAAAGACTGAGTTAGGACTTGCCATGTAGTATAACGCCTGTGACCCACTCTTTCAGTATTGTGCTTCCAAGAGCTTCTCAGCCTTTTGGGGAATATCAAGTGTAGTGTGCTCTTACCAGTGTCTTATCTGATAGGTGGCCACAAGGATTCACTGTTCAATAGCACTGTGGAGACAGAAGGTGCTTTGGGAGCTTGCTGCAGCCACTTCACATGTGGCCCTGGTACAGCAATACCTTCTGGTGTGCTGTTAGCCCTGCCTTCCTCTCCTTGGTGCTTCCCCAAGGGCAAACACCATGAAAGGGAACCTGGTTGATAGACCTTTGCAGCTTCTTTGACTTTTTAAAACATAATCAGTCAACAGTCACAAACTGCCTGTTTCTTGCTCATTTTTCTGATTTTCATCCTTATTGGAATGTGTCTTCTTCAAAGCAATATATATCCAGATATCAGATTTTCTTAAACTGATTATTTTGTGACCCTTTTAATCGTTTTGGTCTTGCACCTCAGACTTTTACTTTTTTTTGCAACTAAAAGATTGCAAAGGCTGTTTCTGCCAAGTATAGCTGAACCCTTTAATTTCTGCCTTTTTTTCTATTTAAGATGGTGCCAGTAGTTCAGTGTTTTCTGTGCAAACAAAGCAAGCAAGTGTCCTAACCTGTATTTGCTCTTTGAGAACAGTGCTCTCTATCAGACTAGCCCTGTCACAAAAAAGCAATGATAAATTTGGATGCCATGAAGGTTCTGAGGAATTAGCATTCCTTCAAAGTAGGGCTTGTCTTGCACCCTACACTAAACTGCACCATTTCTTTCGTTGATTTTGGCAAACGCCTGACGCCTCTTCTACTCCTTGTTAGTTAAATATTCTGTATCATCTAGAGGCTTCTGCTGCTTTATTTTGTCTGATTATCTTTCTGACATAATGACAGGAAGCTTTCCCAGGAAGTTTTATTTAGCCGGGAGCTGCACTTTTCATCATAGACAGGTTAATCAGCATTTTCAATCTCCAGTGCCCTGAACTCCTGTTCTGCAGTAGAGGCAGGGCTTTCTGCTCATGCTGATCACAGACATCCCATCTCACATGTCCCGTGCCCCCCTTTCTTTGCTGCAGTGGAAGAAAATAATGTATTTTGAGAATGTAGCCTGATCGGTGTCCAGCCTACTCAGGGAACAGCAATGCACGCACATTTCAGCTCCTGCTAAGCAGTATGGAGTCATTCATGTGGGGAAATAATTGCTTTCAGTTGCAAGAAAGCAAGCTTATATTACTGATTAGAATTTTCTTCCAATATGAAGAAAGCCCATTTTCTGACCAATTCAGCTATTTTGCCTTTTACCATGTTAAACAGCAGTGAAACACAGTACAATTGCTTGTTGTTGTATTATGCTGTGATAGAGAAATTGTTTTATTATACTTTAGCAATTTCCATTTTCTGACTATATATTTCATTTCATCTCTGCCAAAAAAAATCACAAAATTTTGTGAGCCACTTTCTTAAATTATTTTGAAAAGAAAACACATCGGAACTAGTTACAAAACTACGATGAAGCACTTTCTTGTATCCATCCTTTACGGCTCAGGAGCATTCCCAAGAACTAGGTCAAGTAATTCTTTATTTAGTAACAGGTAAAAGTAAGGGGATAGTTTGAAAGAATAATGTTAGTTCTTGATGTATAACAAAAAAATGTTGAGGAATCCTTGAGTATAGAGATTTTGGGCCTTAGAAGTTTTTATCAGTTTGCATGAAAAGTTTACTAATGGATTTGACTAATTAGCAACAGATGCAACTCTATCTGGAGTGTCTCAACTGTACTTGATCTCCAGTCTTTGTCCTGTATTGCCTTCTAAATTGTCATGCAAAACTCTCTATGTACCACTCATCTCTTGTATTTTGGTGTACTTCCAGTGTTACTAAATCCTGGGTTACCCGTTCCATAACCTAGTTCTTGGCTTCAGCTCCCTCTCATCTCTCCCCAGTAGCAGTAGTTATACAGGGAACAGTAAGCTGATTTGCAAACACTGGGTTCAAGGTTATTTTTAACATTTCTTAAGGTGGAATCTTATCTCTTCTGTATTGACATGTAGGTAAATTCTTCAGTTATGTTCTGGGCAAAGAAAGGTGCTGTATAAAGATTTTTCTTTTTTTCAGAATCAGGAACAGCTTAGAGAAGAGGATTCTGATTTTATTCTGAATGATGGTGACCTTACCGTGACATATGGTGATACAACAATAACTGCAAATGGTTCTTCTGGCCCCCATACAGCTACCACTAACCTTGACAGCAGGAGAACAAAAAGTAGTTCGGAGGAAGCACTGGAACGTGATTTGGGAGCAGCAGATCATGAAGTTACAAGCAGGGGTACCCGGCTAGTATTTCCTCTGGAATACAATGCATGATTACTGACTCAGTAAAAATAACTCTTGCTCTGTGAATGGATCAAGGAAGACTGCAGGCCACTGTGTCACTTGAGGTGGGGGTGTTTCTTTAAAAAAGTTAACGTGCATAAGTGGTTTTACTAGGGTCTGAAGATGTCACCTATTTTTTACTCAAGATGCTGACAGTGGGGTTTTCTATATGTCTGAGAATAGACAAATAAGAAAACTGGTTATTCTCCTCTTTCCAACTGCTTATCAAATCCAAGTATAACTAGCATGCTGCAATTGTCTTGTTCAGCTGCAGCAGCTCTCTCTCTGAAGAGAGGTACATGAAAACGTTGTCATAGAACTGAGCTTGTCTTGGCTTAGCTTGAGAATGTGAAAGGACAACTATAAACTTGATGATAATTAAGAGACAAAGAAGACTGTGTGTGTATCTGAATGTGGAGAGATCCATTGTTAACTTCTCTTGTGAGGCTGAGGAAACTCAAGTGAAATGGGACAGTAAACATTAGGGCTACAGATGCGTGAATGAAAAGACTGAGGAATCTGTTACTGCAAACTGTACTTAACCTATTTCAGGGAAAAAAAGGGAAAAGAAGATTTCTTCACTGGCCAGCTGTTTAAATAGGAAGGCAATGAGAGATACTTGTCCCTTTAGCTTTGGGCAACTTGACTATTACTCTTAGCCTAACTTCTAGTGCCTCAAAACAAAAAACATCCAACTTCCTGTGGTCTAAGATGTACCTGAAGCCGACATGAGCCTGGAGCCAGGCTTTCTTGGGTAGCAGTCACGAAGTAAAACTTTCTTTCATATGAAGATAGTTGGAAACTTGGGCTGGGGAAAACAGCAGATAGGAGGAGGGGAGAAAAAAAAGAAGAGAGAGAGACAGTATTGAACTTGCATGGAACCAGGAGGTTTCATATTGCTCAGAAGAATCCATGGACTCTGCTTACAGTTCTTGTGTGTGATAAACAGCAAACATCTAATTAAACAGACAAACAAATACTACTGTTTTTACCATTTGTGACTATCCTAAAAGAAAGCTGTTTACCCTTGTTCTCTTTCGCAGAGTAGATGTGAAACTTCAGTGGGGCATTGCACAACAGCATATAAGCTACAGAAGTGATGAACTGTAGTATCATCTTAAATGTGAAAAGGGAAAAATCTCTGACTAGTATTTAGCCCACTTACACGTAGGCTAGCTTTAACTTATTGCTAAATGCTTTTTAATTTCCAGATGAGAAGATAATCATCGTCTTTGCCAATAGCTGAAAATGTATGCTTTGAAGAGCCTTTCAGCTATTTAAAGCATGCTAAAATGTGATTTCATTCTCATGTCTCAAAAGATTTATTTTTTTAAAGACTTCTGTGGCCCACTAATGTGATGTAATATCAGTTTGTCCAAAAAGTGTGTTTTCTTGCTGCCATTTCAGTTGTTCCTCTCATAAAACTGTGTGTGAGTAAATACCCACTCTGTTTTTCCTTAACTATTAAACTTATTGGGCTAACCTCAGTATGAGAACTTTCTGCTGCAGAGAAACTTTGCAGTTGTGTTGTCTAGACTGCTTTCTTTCAATTGTGTTCTCTAATGAGTGATCTACCTCCCTGTCTGTCTCTCCAAGGTAAATTTATAAAGGGTATAGATCTGTAATGACTGTCTCACATTATTAAGAAAAGAGACACGAGGAAACCAGGAGTCTTTTTGTGGAAAAATTTTAAGACCAATATAGAATCACAGAATATTCAGAGCTGGAAGGGACCCACAAGGATCATTAAAGTCCAGCTCCTGGCCCTGCACAGAACCATCCCCAAGAGTCACACCATGTGCCCAAAAGCATTGTCCAAACATTTCTTGAACTCTGTCAGGCTGGTGCTGTGACCAATTCCCTGGGGAGTGGGTTCCTGTGCCCAACCACCCTCTGGATGAAGAACCTTTTTCTAATACCCGACCTAAACTTCCCCTTACACAATTTCAGACCATTCCCTGGGTCCTGTCACTGGTCACTACAGAGTGCCCCTCCTCCTTCCCCTCATGAGGAAGTTGTAGACTGCAGTGAGGGAGCTTTATTCTTAAATGGTGCAGAGTAACAAACCCTGATGAAGATTCCTGAGCAGAGCAACTCCTTTTCAGGTCTGCATGTGTTTTGCACAAAAAAGCCAGTTCTCTTCACTTCGCTGGGAGCACAGACAGTTTATCAGTTAAAGCTGAGGAGCCATGAGCAGATCCTGTGACTGCCAAGAGCACTGCTACAAACAGGGGCACGACACTGGAATTTTCAGGGTGCTTTCCGTGAGAGGTGTTCCAAGCACGGCTGACGCTGGCCCTGGGAGTAGCTCTGATGCTCTATCTCCAGTTATCAGGAAGGAGGAACACTGTGACAAGTGTGTTTACACTGTGTTACATGTCTACTATGCAACGTAAAGCTGGCTTTTCTGATAAGCCTGAACAAGGGTGAAGTATCACATACTTGGTACTTGACCAAGTCTAGCCCTATTCCAAGGATGTATGTTTTCTGGCCTATGAAAAGACAAAAAAAAAATTGTATTTACTTTTACAATGAAGGAATTGCCTTTGGGGAAAGGACTGCAGGAATTTTAACTGGAGGAGAGAAAAAAAAAAATTCTTTTTGGCTGAACTTCTGAAGAGCTGATCTGAAGCAAGCAAATAGCAAAGGTTAAAATGACATCTATTGTTAATGAAATGATGGCTAGTATGTTTTACTCCTGGGGGAAGAGGGAAAGATCTCACAGTAGAAATTCTATCAACCTTAACAGATACTGTGAGCTGCTCATGCTACTTAGGAGGCCAGATTCTGTGATTTTCATCTTTACAATCAGATTGGCATGGTCCTTCTTGTATAATATCCATTTAAATCTAATTCTTTAGACAGTATTGGTCAGAAGAGTGTCTTTTAGTCTTATTCTGGACAGTAAAACCCTAGGAACTATTATGCTTCGCATGCCTTTCAAAGAAAGGTTCAGTGTTTCTTTTAACTCTGAAGCAGCTCCCTGGAATAACATGCTTGACCTCAGCCTTGGCAGACATGGTGTCTGCTTCTGCACAAGTGTGGGAATGGAATTTGGATACTCTCAAGTCTAAACTTCATATGCTTTTCTTTAACATTTGGGGGAGGACCTTTTTGGGGGAGAAACCAGAGAAGTTACAGATGCATCAGCAGGGAGTATTCCTCCCCAAAATTACTAAACTCGTGACCCACTGAAACTTTAGAAGAAAGGGAAGACAACCCTTGAGCAGGAGACACAGACCATCCAGGACAAAAGCAGCCAGTAACTACCCTGGACTGGCTATGAACAATCTTGGTCATAATTGGACTTGCAGAAAGTAGGACAAAGCTGCTGGATAGGTTGAACATATTACTCAGTCGAAATCGTGTAGATTATCAAATTCAAATATCCCTGTATTGGAAAATACTCTTTGTAAGAAGCAGCCCATGCTAACCTTATTTTCAATGCAGAAGCAGAGTCTTGCTTCCCAAGGTCGGGGGGAAGAGCTTAATATGGTGCAGTGAAAAACCACAGATACTTCTTGGTCTGGAATTTTTGGGAGTGCCATTCTAGAAAATAACTTTTAGTAGAAATAAGCCTGCAAACTGAAAGAGGAGGAAAGTGTGGAGGAAACAGTGAATTACAAAGCCAGGAAATGGTTTAAACAGGCAGCTCTTCTGTGGGAACAGCACTGTAAACAATTGCTATTCTTAATCTTGCAGTCCTAAATGCTGAGAAGTTACGTTGGCGTCTGCATACCTTATCTAAAACAAGGGCAGTGGGATAATGCAAAAGTAACAGAACCACCCCATCCTAACTGATCACAAAATCAAAGGCTTTTACAGGGCAGCATTGACTTGCTTCTACTCCAGAGCAAGGAAAGTAACTTTGAACAATTATTTTAAAGTAACCTCACATCATTACTATGTTTTCTTGATTCTAAAATGCCTTTAGTAATTTTGAGAGCAGTTCTATGGTAACATTAGTATGATAAACATGGATGTGCCTTGTGAAACATGCACACGTACAAACAGGACACAAATGCTTGTCTAATATTTGAATCTCTGTTGCAGACTCAAATGACATTTCATATCTTCATTTGATACTTGCAACTTATATGAGTTTTTGTTACGGAAATTAAACCGTTGCGACAAAGCTATTGAGTATTAGAATCAGTTCAGATTTTCAGATAATAAAATGATCTATCTGGTTTGGCTGCTTTATTCACTCTTCCTCTGGTACTTTCTTGATAATAATCTATTTTGCACTGCCCCGCATGGACTTGCTGACATCCAAAATGCCAGTGGGTTTGAAGCTTTATCTAGGGACTGAATAGTAACTGGGAGAGACAGCTCATTATACTTTATACTGGAATAGAAGACTTTATTTGTCACCTGCACTGTCTCTGTCAGGGAACTTGCTGCTGGAGAAAGGTATCTGCAGGGAGGGAGAGAAGCCCAGGCTTATTGAATACCTGCCTAAGCTGCCATGGATAAAGCCAGTGCTCCTCTCAGGTTCTTGTGCAGTAGTACAGAGCCAGAAAGGATTTCTATTGGTGCATGCAAGGGAGCAGCAATCTTTGTCCTAGGAAAATTAAAAATATTTGGGTTAGTTCTAGCTTCTATTAATATAATACATTTAAATTTAATTTTCTGAAGCCCCATTTCCTGCAGTTTTTTAACCTTTTGGAGCTTGAAAATGTCACATATAAACATATTAGATACAGATTTTAAAAAAGGAGGGAGGGAGGCAGAATAGTCAGACTTCACTTTAGTGCGTGAGTACAACTTCAAAGCTATGTTACATTGCTAACTTATGCAAATTTGATTAATTAAATGGCAATAATTTGAAATGCTGCAATTAAAGGTTGCTTTCCTGCTTCTAATTGAAAAAAACCCTCCAGATTTGCATTCCCTCAGAGAAAGTGAATGCCCAACTTAAAAGGGTTTTGCTGCAATGTTAAAATACTTAACTTTAGGCTATGAGAAATAAATTGGATTTATTTTTTAACTAGTAAAATCCCTGAAGTTGTTATTACTGAGGCAGGGAGAAGTAGGTCATGCAGTTCTGTATTTATGACTTTTGTTTCCAGATTTTAGTTTAATCAGGGAGGTTATCCTCCACTGCCTGATTTTGAATTTCAGTCCTAAATTTCTTGGCTTGCATGTCTCGATGTTGACACAGATTAATGCCAGAAAACAGAATACCAGAAGACATTCTTCTGGATCACATCAGCTGATTAGTAATAGCTGTTGTGAAATAACAGCTTCCAGCACACGGGGTCACTTGAGGTACGTTTGTCTGATTTGAGTTTGGGATATCAGAAGTAAAGAAAGAGAGGTGGAATCACACGACCCATAGCTGGTTCTGGAGGAGCAAGGAGAATGTAAGCCATCTAAGGATGTTCCAAATTTGCTTCCTTCCTTTTAAGGGAGACAGGCTGCTGTGCCTTGCCTTTGCAGTTACAGGCTGGGTGCTACAGGTTTCCTGTTAATTAGTTTTGGTCTCTTCGAAGTGTTCAAAATCACAAGCTGCATTTAACCTGAATTTTCAGTTTACCATTCTTGTAGCTCTTACCCTCTTGTCACTTAAGATATAGACATAGCAGCAAGGTTTCAGGAGGTGTCTTAGGGTTATTTCAAACATAAAAATGTACTAAGTATCCAAAGCATATCATGCTATCCTAGCTAAGACTTCTGTGGTAGATGGTCTGTCCAAAACTTCTGGCGCTTCAGTTCCCTTGAGGCACCTAAAGCCTGCATGGTTTGATAAGTTCAAGCTGGGGGCAGTCCAACTGCAGTCAGGGAGGGCTGTAATGTATCTTAAGTCCTATCCTTCCGGGAGATAAACACAGTTTCTTGTGTGCAAGAAACTGGGTGCTACTGCACCAAATGCCTTTAACAATGCTGAAGTAATTACTGTAAGCAGAGTTTAGTAGAACTGGAATCCCCTGACACATCCTCTTTGTCGTGCTGACAGCTGCACGACAACTGTCCTTTCAATATTTGCACTTGAAGTAGTGAGGATGTAAGGAGATCAGCAACTCTCTGCAGTACCAGGGCTTGGTTTCTTGGCCTTCAGCACACCAATGGTATGCTGGTCTCTGAGTCCTAGATTGGGAGCTCAGTATCCTAAAGAGGTTAAATGGCAAGGGGTTATCATTTAAATGCAACAGTGGGTGGGGAGGAGAGAGAAAGCAAAATATTGTGAAAGCTCTCCATGTTGTGGGGATAGTAGTAGTGGAGGATGGGGAATAAACACCTGTTGGGCTTTCGGCTGGCTCGTGTACAAGCTCAGTTAAACATTCATTCATGTGGACAAGATACTGCAGTAACTTCAGCTTTGAGCCTCTTGACTGAGGCTTCATCCAAGCATTCTTTTCTCAAGAGAAGAAATTTTAGTGCTGCTTGGAACTCCTGCTCTGTCAACAAGTTTCAGGTTAGGCATGAAGACGGTGTTGCTGTTCTAGGTCAGAATCATCTTTCCATTTCTTATTACTTCCTTATTTCAAATAGACCTTGGAGTCACTGGGAAGTAGCAGGTATAAGGTGGTGGTAGCTTTTGTGGAGTTCATTGTTTCACACTGAGTTACACCATTGGCTGCACTAGAACAAATAATCATAGTTGTCATTTGTAGTCAAGTCAGAAATATGTCTTCTCTTCTTATTTGGCTGATAGCAATGCAAAACTTACTGTGGCTTGACACATTTGTGATACATATAAACTTTTATCTTGGAAGTGAAAAAGGCTGATACTGTCAGGTCTTTCCTCAAGGCAAAGCCAGCAACTCAGCCTCTTCTCACAGCACAGAACTGATTTGGAGTTCCCTTCCTTAAAATAGAATTAATGGTTCCCACCTTGGAGCATCCAACAGTTGCTTTGATACCCTTGTCTTTTAGGACAGGTTGCAAGGTACAACAAAATGTAAACATTATTATGTAGAGAAATAAAATACAGATTTACATCAACATGGCTGGGATAGAGAGGTGTTATAACTTCTAAATCTGTTCTTAGAGTAAATGATCATGCAGACAAAGGAGGTCTGGATGATATACTTCATTTTATAAGATATTTGGGAAGTTCTTTCTCAAGAAGCCTTGGCTCATGCTGTCTTAGTTACTGTTGGAAGATGAATCTATGAGGATTAATAAATGACCATTTATTCTCTGTTCTGTTTCTTATCTTTTTACCAGTTTTCACAATGGAGAGAAGTTACTAGTACTGTCATCTAGAGATTTGTAGGGCAGGATCTGGAGAAGGGAGTCATAGGAAGGTGAAAAATGTGAGGGATATTCAGTTAATTTTGGAACCCAAGGTTGATTGTAAAATGGGGTGTTGCACTTACTGAAAAGCGTCTCTAGCGCACGTGCATTTACAAGTGCAACAGCCTATAAAACAGCTGCTTGTCTGTAAGAAAGAGCTTGGAATCATCCTGGTTAGTGTTCAGAAGACAGCAAGAGTGATTCAAAAGACAATGCTGGGAACTGGAGCCAAACTCAGAAACCATCTGTTGCACTATAAATCCAGTGCAGGAGCTGCTTGCCAGTGCTGTCCAGAGCAGTGATGCGTGGGTGGCTTTGCCCGTCCTCTGAGAGGACATGAGGTGGAGCCTTGGCAAAGTGCCAGCTCCAGTGTGAGATGCCACAGGAGAGTCTTCTTTGTCTTGCATTATCCTATCATCTATAGTCAGTAATTTTTCAGTATGCTAACATCGGCTGAATATTTGAACTGGATCAAACAAGGGAGGAGTGGCAATAATGAAAAGAGGTGGTGATCAGAATTTAACTCTGCTTGAAGAGCTACAGACATTCTGCACACTGACTTTCTTTCCCCAGCCATTCTTTTTCTTACACATACCTTAATAAAGGATATTTGTCAATCTAACATCGCTTCTGTTCCAAGACTAGAGCACCTCTGCTACGACTGAGTTCAATATTCTCAAAGCAACTGAATTTTTTTAATCCAGGTATCTATTATTTTTCCTAACCAAGAGTGAGTTCAGAAAGTAAAAACTATTCCTGCTAAACTAATCTATAGTCCAAGACAAAGTGATTTCTGAGAAGCACCTAAAGTAAAATAAGCCATATGTGTTTTTGAAGTTAGGAGCTGTTTTCTTTTTAAGAAGAATTTTAAGAAGAATAAGAAGTGACAGCTTACATTCAGTTTTTGTGTAGGGTAATACTGGAAAATGTGATTATTTCTATATACACTATGTGTCCTGAGACATTTGATCAATGAAATAAAATTATCAAATCCATCCCTATTAAAAATCTCAAACAAAACCACGGGACAAGAAATAAAATTTAAATACTAAATGATTACATACAATCTGAAAAAGGGAATTATAACCTGAGGTAAACGTACAGCTTTCTTGAAGGCACATTTTATTTAGGAAAGTATGAGTAATTAAACACATGCCACAACTATAGAGAGAAACTTGGTTTATGGCATGAAATTTTCTAGAACAATTGCAGTACTGAAATGCGCCTGTCTTTTGCGAGAACTCCCAGCCTCATCTGCCCAGCAGTTCTTTTAGTGTTTACACTACAACGAGGAGGAAGCACTTCTCCATAGTCTGCTGTGCCCCACTTCTCTCTGTACGTTGGTCATCCTGTGCAGAAAATTGTTTCTGTGCTATTACAGCAGTGACTTTGTCTTGTGTGGTAGGTTTTAAAATAGCAAACAGAAGTTGCACTCAGTAGGAAGCAGAGCTTTCCTGGTGCCCTCCACTGTGCGGGAGGTAGCCAGCTCCTAGACATGGGACCAGACAGATGCTGTGAGGTTGGATGCGGCTGTGGAGCTCCAGCCATCTGCTCCCACTCAGGTCCCTTGGTACTCAGACCTTGATAGACCAAGTACCATCCGGGTTAACTGACGAGTGGGATTTGAACTGTGTGTATCCATGGTGAGTGACGTGGTTTAACCCCAGCCAGCAAGTAAGGCCATGCAGCCACCTGCTCACTCATCACCAGTGGGATGGGGGAGGAAATCGCAAGGACAAAAGGGAGCAAACTTGTGGGTTGAGATAAACACAGTTTAATAGGGAAAGCAAAAGCCGTGCACACAAGCAAAGCAGAACAAGGAATTCATTCACTATTTCCCATGGGCAGGCAGGCGTTCAGCCATCTCCAGGAGAGCAGGGCCCCATCATACATAACAGTGACTTGAGAAGACAAACACTATCACTTCAAACGTCTCCCGCTTCCTTCTTCTGCCCCCAGCTTTACATGCTGAGCATGAGGCCATATCGTCTGGGATACCCCTGCGGCCAGCTGGGGCCAGCTGTCCTGGCTGTGTCCCCTCCCAACTCCTTGTTCACCCCCAGTCTCCTCACTAGTGGGTGAGGAGCAGAAAAGTCCTTGACTCTGTGCAAGCACTGCTCAGCAATAAGGAAAATATCCCTGTGTTATCAACGCTGTCTGAAGTACAAATCCAAAACACTAGCTGCTCTGAAAAAAATTTACTACCCCAGCCAAAACCAGCTCAGTTGGGCTTTTCAGCCAACAGCACGAATTTGGAGTTAGACCCCAGAGAAGCAGCAGTGTTGAGCAGCTTCAGGAAGTGAAAGAGAGGGAACCCCAAGGTACATAGTGCACTTTCATTTAATGGATGATGGGAGAAAGTCTCTTCAAGCACAAGAAACACCCATGTTGGTAAAACCCTACTGGAAAAATAAACAGGGCAAGATATGATTTACCCTGGACATTGGTATTTAGAAAGGGAGGGGAAGGGAATTCCAGCAAATTTCCTCAGATCCCCCTTCACTAGGAAGGAATTAACTGTTACAACACTATGGTCAAATGTAAAAAGAACTACCCTCAGGTTACTATAAGCTATCCATAGCTGCATGCTTCAGTACCCGCGTGGGGCAGAGGCAGCAGTAAGAAAAAAAAAAAAAAAAATCCAGAAATCTTGTTAGAAGGAAAGTGGTCCATAATGGGCCTTTAGCCAACAAAATCTGCAAGATGGATGTGCATTTTTTTCTTGAAGAATTTCACACTTTATTTGGAGAATAATACTATGCTTGTATGAAAGCACTTGGTTACAAAAATCAACCTGATTTTAGCTTTTGGCAATTATTCCAAAGCTTGACCGTCAAGTCAGGATGTAAAGGATTTCAAAGGATGCAAACTTCACTCTGTATTAATTGTACTTATGGTATTACAGGTATTCAAATTACTGCTTACAGTTAGATACTTCTAATACTACAGCTGGTTTAGATTAAGGAGTAACTATCACCTTCCCTAGATGCTTTTTACCTTTTCTAGTTTAAAACTGCTCAGTATTGGAATGAACTTTTCACGGGTAGAGCAGTGATGAAGCCCTGCAGGCATTTAGAAATAAGTCCCAGGAATTATTCTGTAGGGCCCTAGACTACTTGTGCATTCCCCAGATCAAAGCATCGTTAGAAGATGAAAAAGTTTTATTAATTAAATATCTAGCTCAAACTTATTCTAGCTATTCTGTAACAGATCACAAGAGACTTCTCTCGCACTTATCCCTGGACCTTTTCTTTCATGCAATAGTAAAGCTTTTTAATATAATGTTTATTAAAGGCACAGCCTAACTCTTCTGAAAGACAGGATTTTTGTCATGAGGACTGGGGCATCACTCACCTGCTCAGTAGCCGGTAAAGGAGTTTTACTCTCTGCATACTGAGGAGTGCTCCAAGGCCAACCCTCAGGAGCTCAGTGTCTCAGAACTGGAATCCGTCCTGGCAGGAATCTGTGAAGCTGTAGGTATGGGCATGACCAGACACACTTTGACAGCTCCAAGCAACCTGAAACTCAGTTTAGAAATAAGCCAAGTTTATGCAGTCTTGAAACTGCTGACTAGCTGATTCCTTCAGGGAAGCATTACCAATTTACAAGCAAAATGTTAACCTATGGTAGAGGGCTAAAAGCAGCAGGAGGGCCATTTTCTAGGGTAGAACTATCAAGACAGCTACACATAACCTATATTACTTGTCAAGATTTTAACTCCTTTCCCATTAAGGAACCAAGTTTTAGAAATACCGGCTAGTTGTTGTTATTGCTATTATTGTTATCCAATCTGAATGTAACTGCTTTAATTGTAAGTTCTTAGAAGAGTCAACTAGCAAATATTTTAATAAGAGTTTACAGAGAACCAATAGGAAGATATGCTTTCCAACTTACAATTTAAGGATGCAAAATGAAATTCATGCTAAAGCAACTCCTCATTTGCTGCAGCAGCTTGAGGCTGGGTCCTGCTTTCTAGCAGTTTCCACAATTTTGACATTAAAAACCTTGTGAACAGCCAAAACTAATTTTCAAGTAAGCAAAAGCACCTCTTTTCACACAAAAAATTGATGTTATATAAATTACTGGAATATTTATCTGGTTATCAGATTTGGGGGCATCAAGGTAGGACTGGGAGTTGGAAGTTGATCAATATGCAAGGATGAACAAGCCAAAGCGCTTTATTGAAACAAAAATTGTAAAGTGGAAAAATTTGAAATACAAGCTTGAAAGCTGAGTATTTGGGGGAGGGTTGTTGTTGTGTAAAAAAATAATCCTATCATTATGTGCTTGTGACAAGAACAAGCTAGTACAGAGCAATAGTAGCAGGCTGTTTTCTGCATCCAGTAAGAGAAGTAACAGGCTTAAACTGAATCAAGAATGATTCAAGCAGATGATGGAGAGCAGTTTTTAACAGTTGGTATGCAGACATAATGGAGTAAATGACTGCTAGATAATGTTTTCATCCTTAATGATTTTAAAACCAGCTTGGAACAGGTGACACATCCCATCCTCTCATCTCTAAATTCATCTGAGAAAGATGTAAGTATCACTAATTTTTCTGAAACCAGTTTTATAAAAAAAGGGAAAAAATAAGAGAGAGGGGTGAATACTCACAGCAATTCACTCAAATGACCCCTGCTCAAGCAGCAGCTGAAATGGCTGTTAAAAGCTAAGGAAAGGTTTTCAAATCTTCTGTCAGACAGGACTCTGCTGTACTTGGATTGATCTCCCACAGCCCTTTCCCATTATTTTAACAAGTGCTGCACTTCAGATCCTATCCAGAGCACACCTGAAACTAGTTTCATGCCTGTGCATAAATAAACAAGGGGCTAATCATTTCACAGCTGTATGGCAAAGCATTAAAGACAGCTCAGACAGTGTGAGGGCAGTGCTAGGGCTGGGTGGTCCCACATCCTGCACTTGCTGGCACAGCTGGGATTTCTACCCATGGCAAGTGAACAGCCACACAGCCTTTGCTTACACAAACACACCCCACCTTTCCTTTCCCTTCAGCTCCTCTCATCTCAAGAAAAACAGGGGTAATAGTGTGTGGTTTGTGCTCCTCTTGATTTATTGTACAGCTCCAATATATTTTATTCAAATACTGGCAGAGGTGCAATTACCAGATTTCCTCATAGGAAATGTTATGAGACACTAACCTATTGCAGAGTACTCCAGAACAAACTATTTAAAAACATTTCCATGAAAGTCAGCATTCCCTCCTTTTCACAGAACACAAGCAAAATGTACAAAGCATCTTTAAACTAGGGCTCTGGTCTTTTTGTACATTAAAGCTGACTTTTCAGGCCACTTCAGCCCTCTGTGCAGTACTTCCTATGGATCACAGGGCTTCTGGACCACCAGCTTCATATCTTGTCATAACATGGCAGTCTACCATATCAATTCCTTTCTATTTCTAAATTATAGGAGTTATCTTATTTAAAATGAGTTGTCTCTTCTTTTCCATCCCTTCCTGCCATGCTGTTCTCATGGTTAAAAAACCCCCACCTTCTTCCAACTTCCAGGCTGAAATGATTCATTGCTGATGTACAAAAATCTGTTCTTATGCCAGTATTGTTCATAGCCTGATTACCTCTGTCCCACTCTGCTCTTCACACTGCTGTGCACCGCTGTCCTCTTTCAACCTTTACTTTAAAACTAAATAAACCACACAGCTTGGTCCTCTCCAAGAAGTTATTTCACTTGACATTTTTCTGTATCTATTAAAAATGTTAATTCATCCCCTTGAGGCTAGGATGCCTATGACGAAGAACATGTTAACACTGCCATACATTTACCCTTTTCACAACTAGCTCACTCAGGCGTTCAGAGTCACCCCTTGAGCCACCAATGTCCCCTGACCAGGCACTCGTAAACACTGACTGCTGCTACAGCAGTTCTGCAAAGCCAGCTCCAGCATACCAAAGGTGTCACTCAGCTTCTGCTTGATATGGACTTGACCTCTTCAGAAAATCTAACTTATTTGTCTAACATCTCACAGACACTGTGGCACCAGGGCCTGAGTCCAGCTCCTCTGAGAGCTTTTAAATACGTCAGCCATGAGATACTGCCTCCATCCTTTTTACCTCCTTCAGTCTCCTACCAGATTCCTGCACACTTTCTAATCTCTGGCACAGACCAGGCAGCGCTCATGGTGCCAGATGTGTTGCACGATCCATTCCTGCCCCAGGTGTATCCAACCTTGAGTGCTGATCAAGTGCTGCAGTGGAGAAAAAACAACCACTTGTGATACATGACTGATAAGGAGCATGAAAGGGAAGGCAGCAGACACTGAGTCGGACTCCTTCAGTGCTTGACTTAGCAGCACAGACACTGAACGCCTCTCTAACAGTGTGCATAGACAAGAGGTTTTCTGGCATTTTTGGAAAAGCTTATACTGAAAACAATAGATGTCAGTGATATGCACGTGAGTCACTCCTAGAACTGGGACTTTTAAATCCAGTGCACAAACATCTGTCACTTGAACCAAGGACACGGACAAGGACTTTCTCCAGACTCCTCTGTTCTGGTGGCTAGTAATGCCCACTGCAGAAGTGACTGCAAAGGCACTCCCAAACGGAGCTCAGGCAAAGGCAGCTGGGTGAGACAGCTCTCACATCATCCCTTGTACTCACAAACTGATCCAGACAGTAGCAGAAGGTGGGCAAAGACTTTTTTTTTTACAAATTTGAGCTTTAAAACTTCAGTTTTGCAGGAGAGCACTTCTCCCCATGCGTCCCACCCCAGTGCTCCTAGGAGAGCAGGGAGGCAGTTAATAAATTCCTTAAGCAGAGGGAAAGAGAGGAGTCTGGTTTGCAGGAGAAATGTGTTTATGTGGGCTGAGAAAGGTATAGGGGAAGGCAAGTCACCATTGCCCTAGGGACCAGCTCTCCACCCAGGGGCTGGTCCACTGCCAGTTGTCTGCAAAGCCATTTGAACAGAGCCATGGCAAGAGCTGATGTTGAAGCATTACCAGTTTCCCCCTGCAATTCAGAATCACCTTGTTCTCCATCTCCCCCTCCCTTCCCCCCCACCCCAAGCTTTCCTCCTCTATCTCCTTCAAACAATACCCTTGGGGCAATTCCCAGTTCTCGGTCTCTGCTTCTCCTAGCTTGCTCTCTTCATGTTCCTTCCTTCCTTCACACATACTCCTAGCCAACTTTTCCAATTAAAGCAGTCACAACTTCCTGCCTCTCCTCATCAAATCCCAGTCCCTCATTCCTCTCACACCCAAGTCCTTTGCCCAACAAATCCCACTATCCTCAACTAAAAGTGAATTCCTTTCCCCATTCTCTCATGTTTACCCCATCTGTCATCAATGTCTTCTCCCTCTCACCTACAGTCCCTTCCATTAAGCACTGGAAAGCTGAACACTGGATTTGGGGGTCTTCCTTAGGAACAACTGCAACAGGGAAAGAGGGGATAGGGAAGAAGGCATCAGTGGGAATCAGGAATGGCAGACTTCTCCCTGCTCAGCCCAGGGATGCAGCCTCTGCCGTAGTTACATGGTTTTGATTCCCACCGTATGTCTTGTACCACATTGAGTTTTCTACGGGAAAGAAAGAGGCTCGCGCACTCTCACTGGAGATAAAACCAATGCAGATTTTATTTGGTATAAAATAAAGATACACACACATACCAAAACCATTTTTACTGAACACGTGCTACCCGTTTTATACAAGCATTAATATATTTGGCCAAATCAGAATAGAAAGCAGAGGTAAAAATAAAAACACAGGGGACACCCCCTAGACAGAGGTAATTTCCCCTACCCAAACAGGAGTTCCTGCCCCAAAACACTGAAATGACAAATGATTTCAAAGAAATATCTTTGAGAATATTTGAACACAGGCAAAAGACCACCACATTCTAAGATCAGAAGAATACGCACTGTTTTGACTGAAATTCCCTCAAGAGACTTAAACCTTACACCCATGATGAAAAGCTTCAGCTTATATACAGTTTAAGCTTTATTTACAGTTTAGTTTAAAACTGGACATTTAGAAACAGGGTAAGAAGTTTGGAAGCTCCTGGGAAAGGGAAAGACTGGATTCCCACTTAACAGCAACAAGAAATGGCACTGCAGGTGCCCTAGTTTAGAAGCAGAGCTTAACATCTCAGTGCTGGAAGCAAGAATTTCACAGCACTCAATATCCTGACTGCAAGCTCTAAAATGTTAATCAGCTTCCAGCATGTTGTTCAGAGCTGAGACTGCCAGATACGTGTCTCACCAACAAACAACAGGCCCCTTCATCATTGAAACCCACCACCTCAATGTGTTTGGATCTCGCATTCATCGCTTTAAACCACAGCCAAGAGAAGGACAGCCTGGACCTGGCCCCTCACTCACACACACACACTGCCAGCGGAGTGTTGAAAACTGCTAGTGCAAGGTTTGACAAATTCTATTTCTCCCATGTCATTCTCCATGGTGGTAGGTGTCACGTCAAGTTAAATAGGAAAGACAAAACAACATCTAAGGTAGTCCCAGTGCTGCATGGATTGCATGGTGACTCTGAGAAATGACATGCACCATCAGAGAGTCTCAGTGACAGCTTTCTGTGTTCAAGAAAGGAACTGAACATGCTGTCAGGCTTGTTGGCTCTCAGGGTTTCAGTTGTTTAATTCCGTTACCATAACAAACCCAGAAACTGCAGTTTTTTTATCACTGAGCTTTACTGAAAGCGGTGATACTGAGAACTTAATGCAGAAACTCAGGACTTTTCCTGATGCCCAGACGGATGAGGGGGGAGGGGGCTAAAATGACTCATGCAATACTGAAGTTGTTAAATAAGTAACTCTACAACCATTCTAACACTTCCATTAGATACTGCAACTGATACTAAACTATTTCTATTTTACCTGCAGTATGCAAGTACATACTGTGGATATCTACGACGACTCCCATCAGTAACACCTAAGGAGTAAAAATAAGGCGGGGGCCAAGGATTTCTTGGCCCTGGATTTTCATCATTTCCCACAAGTATGTCACTACAGTTTGCCTCCCCAAAAGAAACAATTTAAATACAGATGTGATGTTGTAAAAGAGCAATTAACAATTAAGGCATGGAAATATCCCAGCCTTTTATGAATAATTACAGTACTCAAGTTTCTACCTCCCTTAAGTTGGATGTGTGACAACCAGAAGTTAAGTAAAAACAGACAACAGAAATGTCTTGTGAGCATCTGTCAGTTTTGTACCCATTTCCCACTGTGACTTTTTAATAAATTAAACTTGTTAATTCATTGTAAGTAATGTAGCACAAGCAGGTAATTTTCACCAATCTCAGTCTGAAATACTAGAACTCTACGGATTAGCCCTGCACTCCGATTCTAAGCCTTCCAAATTCAGGTTGGCTGTAAGAATGTGTTTACTGTTTCCCTTGCTTATCAAGCCATGCCCTGTTCTAAAAGAGCAATTATGGTTCGATTTTCTACATCATCCAGGAAAACTGTGACTTCACTTCAATATGCCCAAGTCATAAATGTCCAGCTGCTCCCAAAATGCAGTCTAACTATAGGTGTCCTGCTTTCAGCAAGTTCTGGTTGCTTCCAAAGATCTCTGCCACTGAAACTCCATGCTGGTTGTCCTAATCAGGCCTGTTTCTGTCTTTTCAGGTAAATATCAACACTGACATTTGACAGTACATTTGCTTTTTGCTCAAGGCCTGAGTTTAAGACCAAGTACATGCTGTAAGCACCCTGAATGATGCTGCCTAATGCCATCAAAACACCCTGAAAAGAAAAAGGGGATGCATCTGTTGGTAAGCCTTAGTTGTGTCCCTTGGGCAGGAGAATTTTAGAAAACTTTCTAGTGACTGAAGCACACATGTCACACCATCCATGATTAAGCAATGGCTATCCAGCCTTATATGCTCTTGCACGTACTGTTCTAAGATGTCACTCTGGGCTACTTGCTCCTTTCTCAGTTTTGGATATTCCCTATGGATTTTTTTAGAAGAGTTTTCTAATGAACTCAGGTGCACTGAATACAAACCACAAATTGCACTTGCTATATTTTGTACACTTAGCCCAACGGAGCCCTTTTTCACATTATACAAAATTTTAAAAATTAAAATAATCACTTATGGGGAGCAATCAGGCTAGTGAACAACTTTTGTTGACAGAAATAATTATTGATACAGAAAACGCATCTATGGTAGAATATCCTGAGTTGGAAGAGACCTACAAGGATCATCAAAGTCCAACTCCTGGCCCTGCACAGGACAGCCCCAAGAATCACACGATGTGCCTGGAGCATTGTCCAAAAACTTCTTGAGCTCTGTCAGGTCAGGCTTGGTGCTGTGACCACTTCCCTGGGGAGCCAGTTCCAGTGCCCAGCCACCCCCTGGGTGAAGAATCTTTTCCTAATATCCAACCTAAACCTCCCCTGACACAGCTTCAGGCCATTCCCTGGGCCCTGTCACTGGTCACCACAGAGAAGAGATCGGTGCCTGCCTCTCCACTCCCCCTGATCAGGAAGCTGTGGACTACAATGAGGTCTCTTTTCAGTCTTCTCCAGGCTGAACAGACCAAGTGTCCTCAAATGCTCCTCACACGGCTTCCCCTCAAGGCCTTTCAGCACTTTGCAGATCAAACATGGAAACAGTTTCAGAAAATACTAAATAATTTCCGATAAGTGGATTTCCTCCCAGCTGTAAGAATCAAGCTAAGCTAGATGTTAACACTTCTTTCCTCATCATGATGAACCATTTAAGTGAAATTAAGTGTGGATTTTGAAAAATGTACGAAATATATTTACCACTTGGAAGAGCATGATGAGATTCCCCGTCAAGATGAGGAGAATGCTTAACAGTTGCATCACGCAATTCTGTGACTGCAACTTGCTAAGAACAAATCAACAGAATTTACTGGATTGTAATCTCCCATCCTATTTAATAAAATAAGTACCATATCATCTTTTGGTAGGCACAAAAATCTTATTTTCTTTCCAAACCTGTCAGTACAAGCCAGGCTGGGTGTAGTCCCCGAAAAGCCTTCCAAAATAGGTTACCTGACACAGGTTATCAAAGCATTAGTACAGGTATTGTCTATCTATACAAATACCATTATCAAATGCCACTGGAACACCCAGATACAAATTTTGGTGTCACAGGCACTGTGAGAGAATGCAGAAACATCCCTTAGATAATACACAAGGTTGTTCCAGCACAAAACGAGACCCTGTAATTCTTACTTCAAGCAGAAGCCCAAGGATGCAAAACTGTATGAAGCATGCTACTGGGAAATGGATAGGTTTGTTCCAAAACATTTTTATGACTACATTTTCCTGTCAGATAATGAAAGAAACCTGCTTCTTGTGCCAATATACTCTCAGATGGGAAGATCAAGGGGAAAAAAAAGAGCTAAAATAAATGAAGGTTCATCCTAACTTACTGACATGCCGTACAGCATAACACTTAGAGCACGAAAATGTACAGTGCAATTCAAACACCTCCCCCACGACAACATAACATCTTTGAACTACCTTCCTTTTCAGCACTTTATATAAATACCGCTTTCTTCCTGATCCTGGATTATCCTCAATTTGAAACTCATATTCTGGGTTTGTATTTGAGGACTGCATGTAAACATCCCTATAATCCTGCACACTCTTGTGGGGCCATTTAAAGACTACCAGACTGTAATGGATTCAAAAGCAGTCTTTATGAAGTTATGAAACTGCACCCCTAAATTACAACCAAACCTCCTATCCCCATATCAAGAAATTAAGAAACAAAGGTACTCGCAGATACACACACACCCTCTTCTCACACAAGTTGCAGGATATCTGCAGGAACACGTAATCTTAAAATCCAAAATAAAACTTCAGGGTTTTTTTTGTTTGTTTCATTAGTTTGTTCAGTTTTTTAATAAAAGGTTTTATTTGAGAACTTCATGATTAATTTGTCTTAGCCTCTTAGGAAACATTTGCTTTTGTCCAGGAGTTGCCAGCTGAGAGGATGTTATTGTTTGGAAGGGATGTGATCAGGACGACCCTGTGCACGGCACAATGTGTCAAGACCGGAAGCGAGGGAAGAAAAGTGATTCTCTCATCTCACAGCGAAAACAAAACAAAAATATCGAGCATTTGCCTTCCAGTTTCATTCACCCCTACATGTGTTCCAAAGAAGTGTGTCACCTGTATCTCACATGAGTATCACCAAACGATATCAATACATGTATATTACAAAAAAAATCCTACTTTCAAAACAAATACAGATTTCTTTAGAAAAGCAAAGATTTCTGCCACAAACATCTTAGAAACACATAAGCAGGTGAATGCTTACCCTCTCCGCATGACTGCTTACCCTGCTGCTCTGAACGACGGACAGAGTTAGACACGGTTCCCCTTCCCTCAGCCCCCTCCCTACAGCACCAGCAACCAACAGAGGCAGAGATCATCCCTGCAAAGCAGGTTTGGAGCAGGAGAGCTGAGTCCTGCCCTGGAGCAGGCACCCTTCTGGCTGTCCACTGACCTCTGCAGAGACTTCACAGGAGCCTCTTGTGTTTCAGTAGCAGTAGGACAGAGGCCAGCGTGCTTCAGACCTCCAGAAGGGCAATACTCTCATAGGAGCACCTTCCAGGCCCTCTAGTTCCTTGCTGAGAGTCTTCATGTCGGGGATTTTTAAATTTTCATGCAGTTTGTTTGTAGCAGACCTGTGCTTTGTACACGAATCATGGTTTTATGCTGCAAGGGCCCCAAGAGTGGTGCTGTACTCAGAGGACACCTCTTACCAAACCCTTCTCGTAAATAAAACATCCCCCCTGCCCTCTCCACGCAGCCCAGAAGGAACACAGCCACACTGAAGCCACAGCGGGCCGGGGGGCCTGGACCCTGCCGCGCTGCCTGTACCCGAGGCGAGGCGGGTGTCCCTCAGCCAGGGCTGCCCCCGAGGGAGCGCCCAGCCCACCACGTGGGCGCCTACCATGCCAGCGGTGACCCCCGCGCTCAGCTCTGCCCGACGGCGCCCGTCTGTCCGTCCGTCTGCCCTCTGGCCCGTCCAGGACGCGAGGCTCGGGCTCTACCGGGCGTCGCCGGCGCTGAGGGGGTAGGCGAGGATGCTCATGGCCTCTCCGCACGCCGCCTCCACCTGCCGCACCTGCTGGCGGCTCAGGCGCTCCCGCCAGGCGTGGACGGCCTCCCGCGCGTCGCGGGCGGAGATGAGGAAGGGCCGGTCGGAGGAGTAGGCGGCGCCGCGGGTCATGTTGAGCACGAAGCCCTCCAGGGCGGGCGGCACCGTCAGCCCGGCGAAGCGCAGCAGGCGGCGCAGCTCGGCGCGGGGCTCCCGCACCAGGTCCTCGTAGCGCAGCTGCGTGTAGCGGCGGCGGAGCCAGCCCGGGGCGCGCCGGGCCAGGAGCAGATCGCGGAGCCAAGCCTGGCAGATCACCTCCAGCGCGCCGCCGAGGAAGAACTCGGCGCGGTGCTGCGGCTGCGGCGCCCGCCCGCCGCCCAGCAGCCCGGGCGGCAGCAGGAGATGCTGCTGCTGGTGGCGGGCCGGGCCCCGCGGCTCGGTGCGGTGGCGGCTGCGCAGCACCTGGACGCTCTCCCGCAGCAGCGCCTGCCGCGCTTTCAGGCGGGAGTTGTGGACGGCGCGGGGGTCGCGGAAGAGCTGCACCACCCGCAGGTTGAGGCCGGGCTCCCGCAGCAGCGGCAGCAGCGCGCCCAGCTCCAGCAGCCGCACGTCCTTGATGACCACCACCGGGTACTTGCGGCACTCGGCCTCCAGCTCCCGCAGCGCCCGCGGCGGACACGTCTCCTCGCAGGTGGCGCCGTCGACGAGCCCGATCTCCCCGCGGGGCCGCGGGGCGGCGGGGCAGAGCGGCGGCGAGCAGATCACCTTGTTGGTCCGCCAGCCGAAGATGCTGGCCGTGGTGAGGTTGTCGGCGGCGGGCGGGGCGGGGGCCAACGGGTCGCGGGGGCCGGACGGGGCGGCGTAGAGGCGCAGGACGGAGAAGTCGCATCGGAAGAGGGCGCGCAGCATGTCGCGGAGGGCTCCCTGCAGGCTCAGCGCGTCCCCCGGGTAGAGCGCCTGCCAAAGGTGCCACATGGGCTCGTACAGGTAGAAGACGTCGGGGTGCTGGTTGAAGAGCTCCCCGAGAAAAGAGGAGCCCGTTCGCCAGGTAGCGTGTAGGTAGATGTGCCGCTTCCCCGCCGTCCCCGCGCTGCCGTTACCCGCCGCCCCGACCGTGCCTGCCTCATCCTCCTCCTCTTCCTCGTCCAGCGGCGGCCGCTGCTCCCAGCCCCACTCACTCAGCGCCTCCTCCAGGCTTGGGCAGCGCCGCAGCAGCGGCTCCTCGTCCGCTCGCCCGCGCCTGGCTCCGTAGTCCAGCGCATAGGGCACCAGCAGGAGCAGCAGCAGCGTGTACAGCACCAGCACCGCGGCGAAGCGGCGATGTTCTCCTCGCCACCGTCGCCGGCCCTTCATCGCGGGGGGCGGCTCGGACCCCGGCTCTGCCGACTCTCTGTCTGCCGGAGGGCGGCTCTTTGCGGAGAAGCAAAGTTAGCGGCGGCGGCGAGGATGTGGGCGGCGGGCGGTCCTCCCCGCCGGGGAGCACGCCCACGGGCACGCCGGCCCGGCTCCGGGCCCCTGGCCGCGCCGCCCGCCCGCTTTCGCCGCCTCCTCCTTCTCCTCCTGCTCCTCCTCGCAGCGCGACGCGGAAGCGCCGGCACCTGCCCCCGCCGCCGCCTGAGCAGCCGCCGCCGGCGGGGCTGCTGCTGCTCCCGGTGCCGCTGCGCCGGGCTCCGGGCCGCCCCTCGC